>SKCR01024980.1:0-77234 GCA_019454045.1 Zanthoxylum bungeanum | reverse complement strand
ACAAATAATTTGTTCTCTTATGGGTTGTAGAAGTAATATCATTTGGTTTCCCTAAAATAACCTACAAATAGACACTTATCTGATTTGGGTTCAAGTTTGGTACCATCCAAACGTTTAACGTATGCACTGCAACCCCTAATCTTCAGGAATGAGAAACCCGATTTCTTTCCTGTCCATATTTCATACGGAGTCTGTTGAACAGACTTTGACGGAACCTTATTCAAAATAAGTATTCCATTGTTCAATGCATATCCCCATAAGGAAATAGGTAGCTCTGTGTGACTCTTCATAGACCTTACCATGTCCAACAAAGTTCAGTTTCTCCGTTCGGACACACCGTTCAATTGAGGTGTTCTGGGAGGAGTCCACTGTGAAAGAATACCATACTATTTCAAGTAATCAAGAAACTCATTGCTCAAGTATTCTCCACCACGGTCCGACCGTAATATTTTAATACTTTTGCCGGTCTATTTTTCAACTTTGTGTCGAAATTCTTTGAATTTCTCAAAGGTTTCCGACTTGTGTCTCATAAGATACACATAACCATAACGCGATGCATCATCCGTAAAGATTACGAAGTATTCATATCCACCTCTAGCCTGGCTAGACATGGGCCCACATACGTCACTATGAACGAGGGCTAACAGTTCGATAGCACGTGCACCTTTACCGCTAAAATATGTTTTAGGCATTTTGCCTAATAAACAAGATTCGCAGACGTCATATGAATTTGGATCAAATCCGTCCAAGTATCCACTCTTCGAAAGTGTGGATATGCGAGTCTTGTTAATGTGTCCCATACGACAATGCCACATATAAGTTTCATCTTTGTTACTTAATTTAAGCCTTTTATTTGTTACATTATATGTTTGAGATTGATTTATATTCAAACTATAAAGACCATTATTTACATCAGCACTGCATATCTCCATATTATTTTTATACAAAAAACACCCAGTGTTTCTAAAAATAAAAGTATAGCCACATTGGGCCAATAAAGATACATATATAATATTCCTAGTCAAATTAGGTACATAATAACAATCTGAAAGATTAAGTACATGCCCTGAGGGCAGTTCCAAAATATAAGTCCCAACGGCCAAAACGACGACTCTAGTCCCATTTACAACGCTGAGGTCAATCTCTCATGTGGCCAGTCTTCTGCTAATCTGCAGATCCTGCACATCAGTACAAATATGAGTACCACAACCAGAATCAAAAATCCAATTTTTAAAACTAGAAGTAGACATGTTTATTTCTATAACAAACATACATGAAACCGGTGCCTTGCCCGCTTTGATTTCCTTCATGTGCGCCTTGTACTCACTGCAGTCACGCTTCAAGTGACCCCGTTTGCCACACTGCAGGCATACATCTTGGGATTTGTCCCTAGCCTTCCCAGAAGACTTTGACGATTTGGCCTTGCCCTTCTTATTTTTCTTCTTCTTTACACCTCCAGTTGCCTTCGCCAAGCCTTGGGAGACTGAGATGTTGAAGCGAAGTGCGCCTCGCGTTTTTTGCCCTTCAATAGCTCTTTTTCTGCTGCTTCACGCAACATTGCCATCAGCTCTCCAAGAGTATGGTCTTGGTTCATCATATTGTAGTTCATGATAAACCCGCTCCAGTTGTCAGGAAGAGACTGCAAGATCAAATCTATAGAAGTCTCAGCCTCAAAGGTTATGCCTAGTTGACCCAGCTGTTCAATGTCAGCAATCATCTGTGACACATGGTGCTCAACAGATGTACCCTCTGACATTCGTGAGCGAAAGAGCTTTTCTGCAATTCATACCTTTGCGATCTAAGGTTAGATCGATGAAGGTCCTTCAATTTTTCCATCATAGTATAGGGATCAAATCCCTTATTTTGGCGACGAAATTGAGGGGTCATCGCAGCAAGCATGAAGGATTGAGCAGTTGATTTGTCATCGCTATGAGTCTTCCAAAGCTCAAGCTTAAGCGGTTGCTCATTTCCGAGCTTAGGCCCGAGGGGTCTCTCTATCGTATAGAGCATTCTCTCAGCCCCCAGGACAATCATGAGGTTCATATCCCAATCAGGAAAGTTTGCGCCATTAAAGACATTTTCACCCATGATAATGTATCTAACCCCGATCTTTCCAGTCATCTTAATTGCAATAGTCAAACTATTTAATTAACGATATTTGGGTACAGTCCAATTGTTACAAGAAAAATAATAAAATATTAGTCCAACTAATAAATATATAATTGACGAAATAATTTGAAAGCGTGTAATGCCAAGTATTTTAACGAAATTGCAAATTCAATACTGGCCTCCCATTATTTTTCGGCGAGCCTTTAACCCTCTGTTGAGTACTCGGGAAACCTAGTTTCCTAGTGGGCTAGGATCCCGTTAAATAACACACACAACCTTGACTTTGGCCAACAAGTTGTATGCTATTTAACTAGATAGATCTCTAAGATCAATTGGATCTCATCCAATTCTTAAATCCGGTAGGTGGACCTCCAAGTCCGAAACATATATACAATATATATGCCAATATATCCAATAATTTTCCTAACCTTTTCCTCTGAATCAACTAAGCCTTGGCTTTGGCTCAACAAGCTTAATGATTCCAATTAAGCGGGACCCATTGACTTTGGAAAGCTTCGTAATCGATGTCGATGAACAAGAAGTGATCTTGACTTTGGCCAACAAATCACAACTTGGGCAAGACATATGAGATATGGAACAAAGCCTTCATGATTCAAACACATATGCGATGGACAAAGGTCTTGACTTTGGCCAACAAACCAATGCCAATCTATGATCTTGAGAATGAATCACTCAATGGAAGGAAAACGCTTAATATTTGTTGATGGTTTTTCGCGTAAATTGGCAACCAATTTATTATCTTTGATTAGGTCTCATCATACACCTTTAAGCATGCATTCTAAAAGCATAATAAGGCACGGTAAATAAATTAATAATGATATGCGGATGGATATCTCACAAATTATTCCTAGAACAAATCACTCTATTTCCTCTCCCCGGCTAGCACTATTCTAACTTCTACCCAATTACATAATACATCAAAGAAACCTCATTACATTGAGAGGAATTGGTGAGAAGAGAATTACAAAGAATCGAGAGATAAAGGCTGGACACGCAGGTCCAATTTAATAAATTCTAAATTTATTACAAAAATTTCCAAAATTGCCCTCACCCATCTAATATCCATCTGATATACATTATTCATACAACACATCCATGTATTCACACAAAGCATGTTATTCAATCAATCTAATCCAATTAATTAATCTTTGAATTAAGTGATCATCCAATGTTCAAACAACGATTTGATTTGTGCGAGTCCAACTCGTTTAAGAATAAGTACTCAAATTACGAATTCTTGAATTATATCGAACTACAATTTTAAATCCGATTTGATTTGTATTCAATACTAATTCTTTATTTAATTCCAAATTAAATAATTACACTTTAATAATGTGCTTTTACGACTTAGATTCTAAATCTAATCTTAATGGGTCTCAAAGCCCAATTAACATCCAATGTCAATTTAATTAAAGTCCAATGGGTTTTCAATTAATTTCTTAAGGCATGGACTTTGGCAACCAAAGCCCAATAAGGAATCACCATTTGCCGCAAAATTATTTTGGCCCATTAGACCCAATTAAATTTTAAAGGCCCATTTGTTATATTTGGACTTAATGGAATGGTTTTAGGCTCAATTTGGATCCAATCCAATTGTCCTAAACCAACGCCAAACCAAGCCCATTAGGCCCAAATACAATAATTTTAGCCCAATTCCTAATTAATTAAATTATAATATTCCAAATTTCACAATTTAATTAATTAAAGTGTTTAGCCATGATTAATTATTTAAATTAACATTTCCAAAATACCAATTTACAAAATTAATCATGCTTAATTATTATCAATACATGTCCAACATTATTGAAGTAAAATCAAGTCCAACATGCTCTCCAAAGCTCACGACAATCATGGGAATTTTTCATTATTTTGATTTCAATTCAATTAAATCACAAATCAATTTATCCATACATTTTAAACTCATCCAATGATCTAAAAAATCAAAATCACCATGAGCTACAAGGGCTCTACACATTCGGCCAAGCCTATGTTTTTGGGGAAAAATAATCCAATTAATTTTTCATAAAATTGATCTTGCATAACTCTAAGTTATCAATATATAAGCATACTCAAACAAACAATTTGATCAAATCATGCTCAAATCAAAAATACCCAAATTTTAGATTAAGAACCCTAATTCATTTTCATGCTCAATTAGGCTCTGATACCATTGTTGGGATTCAAAGGTCAAACCAAGATCATTTCAAGCATGAAATAATGTGAATACGGAAAGAAGTATAGCAGAAATATACTCATAATGCTCGGTTGGATGGATGTGTAGAGTTCAAAATTCCTCTCTTTGAAGTTGTTCCAAGCTCCTCCAAAGTGTGTATCAAGCTCCAAGCTTTGATCATTGATTCCAAGCTCAATGGGAAAAGTTTCCCTAACATCTTAGTATGATTCTTTGATGTGTGCTAGCTTTTAGAAAAATTACAACAATTTCTTATGTGTTCCTTGAAGCTCTCGGCCAAGCCAAGTTGGGAGAGAAAATTTTCACTTTGGCGTGAATGAGAGAGATGAGAAGAGACGAGTGTTGACTTACATTAGATTTCCAAAAATCAAAAATATGATATACCAAACTCAAAGTTGGTAAAGGTCAATCATATCTCACATTAGTGTGTTGAACAAGTCATCAACAACCCACCAAATTCCATCAACTAAAAGTTGATTAAAGTGACTAGGTGATGTGATTTGTGGGCCCCACTTGATTCAAAATCCAAGTGGGCCCGCAAACACATTCCGGGCTCAGGTTCGTTAATTCTGAATTAACGAATTTTTCCGTTGCGACGTAATTAAATCAAATTTAATTAAATAATTATGCCTAGCAAAATTACTATTAAAGTCGCTCGTGAATTAATTCCAAATTAATTCGTTCACCCGAATTAAAATCCAATTTTAATTCCGTTATGAAATCTAATTTCATTTAATATATCGAACATATTATTTTATCGATTAATCCTGAATTAATCGTTCTCTCTCTTCTAATTGAATTTTATCCCAGATAAATTATCGCCGTTATTAATCCTAGATTAATTTTCTCTCTCTTATAATTAATCCCAGATTAATTATGTTCGAATCATACGTCATCGGTGAATCTCTCCGGGAAGAGACCCATGAGATCCCTGGATATGTTGAAGGGTATAAATCCGGTCGTCGGACTATCCGAATATGTGCGTATCCGGTACCACATTCTTACCGATTTACGAGACATGGTTGGCTTCTAGCAAAGCACCGTGCCTACCCAATTCTCCAGAAATATTATTTAAGGAATATATAATCTTTATCAGGCGTAGTATACATAGTATTGCGTATTGCGATCCAGTATCGGATGTCACATGCAAGACATGTGGCTGGAATAGTGTCTGTCCCGTACGAAGCATATATCGGATCACAAACAACTAGTCTCTATAATCGGATAATCATGACCTTGTCATATTATCCCGATAGTTGCAACATAATAGAGAACCGGTTATGTATCCCTGCGTGATCATCATCTCCATATGACTGAAGTGATACTTCTGTCTTGACATCACACCCAATACACTATGATTCTCAATAAACCCAGAAGAGGCGTACACAGAACCTGTTAAAGTCCCGGACGACCAAAACCAAAGCGTATTGATTGTCGCAAGTACTAGCGATGCAAGTCTCAGGTTAAGACCAAATACACCTACCCTGAAGCGGATTCCCAAAGACACATAGTCATACTACCAATGGGATTCCGCGGGGTCTATCCAGAGCGAAGCTGTTTCCGTACCATCGGCAAACAAAACCTCCTATCACACTTGCATAATATCCAATACATAAATATATGAAAACTATGATGTTACGCTTCCATAACATGCACAAGTGAAATACTAGTTTATTCTGCATTATCGATGTCCAGTCTCGATAATACTATGACTATGGATATTTAATGATTAAAACTTTGTGGATTGATATTGTCTCATATCTTATAATCCGAAACTAATCATAATGACTTTTATAATTTATATATTCAAGTAATCTAATGAAAAAATGATAAAATAACAATTTCCATTGTCACATAGTTAATTTGTACAAAAACCACAATGTCTTTTACAAATAGTGACGCTATGGGTCATAATTGTCCAATAGTTTGCACACCTTCTGTTCTTGTCCAGGAACATTAAACCCTTCCGGTTGTTCCATGTAAATCTCTTATCCAATTCACCATTCAAGAATGTCGTCTTTACATCCATTTGATGTATTTCAAGACCAAATATAGATGATATGGCTATGAACATTCTTATCGATGTGATACGAGTCACCGGTGAATATGTGTCAAAGTAATCAAGACATTCTTTTTGTTTATAACCTGTTATGAAAAGTCTTGCCTTGTACTTATCTATTGATATCCATTTGTAGCCCAGTGGCTTACAACTTGGAGGAAGATCAACCAACTCTCAAGTGTGGTTCTGTAGGATTGAATCAATCTCACTGTTAATAGCCTCTTTCCACAGAGGTGCCTCCGGAGAAGACATAGCTTCTTTATAGCTTTAAGGCTCATTTTCTAATAAGTATGTCAGAAAGTCGGGACCAAATGACTTAGAAGTTTTAGCTCTTTTGCTACGTCTAGGTTTGATTGTCTCAATATTTACACGTTTACCTGATTCTTGGTGTACCTGATTACTGTCTTTGACAGTATCAATCGTTCTTTTGAGAGACTCTGTTCTTTGTCTTTCCTTACAGGAAACGTCTCTTCAAAAAATGTCGCATTCCTTGACTCAATTATCATATTCGAATTGATGTCAGGAATCTCAGACTTGTGTACCAAGAATCGATACGCACTACTGTTGCGAGCATATCCAATGAATATATAGTCAACAGTTTTAGGTCCTATTCTAACCTTCTTAGGTTTAGGAACCATTACTTTGGCAAGACACCCCCACACTTTTAGGTATTTGTAGGAAGGTACGTGACATTTCCACAACTTATATGATGTCTTGTCCAATCTTCTGTGAGGAAGCTTGTTTAGAACGTAGTTCGCGGAAAGCAAGGCTTCCCCCCCACAAATTCTGGGGTAAACCAGAACTTGTCAACATGGCATTCATCATTTCCTTCAAGGTTCGGTTTTTGCGCTCATCAATCCCGTTTTGTTGAGGAGAATAAGGAGCAGTGGTTTCGTGAATAATTCCGTGCACAGAAAAATATTCACCGAATGGTGAAACTTATTCACCACCTCTATCACTCCTGATTCTTTTGATTTTCTTGCCAAGTTGATTCTCAACTTCGTTCTTATAGTGTATAAAGCTCTCAATAACTTCATCTTTGCTCCTCAGTAAATACACATAACAAAATCTTGTGTTTTCATCGATAAAAGTGACAAAGTACTTTTTACTGTCTCTTATTTGCACAACATTCATATCACACACGTCAGTGTGTACAAGTTTCAAGGGTTCAGAACTGCGTTCTATGGAATGAAATGATGTTCTATGCATTTTTGCTTCAACTCATGCCTCACACTTATGTTGGCTATCAATTATAAATTTAGGTATAAGGTCTATGTTAATTAATTTACGCATTGTATCATAATTAACATGTCCTAACCTTCCATGCCATACATTTTGTGACTCAATAATATAAGCAGAAGTACTAACTTTATTAATAGCACGATTGACAGTCATTACATTGAGTTTGAAAAGGCACTCCGTGAGGTATCGTTTTCCTACATACACATCATTTATAGTCATTACAAACTTGTCAGAAACAAACACGAGCTTAAAACCAGCCTTGCTAAGGAGGGAGCCCGAGACCAAGTTCTTCTGAATATCTGGAACATGCAATACATTCTTCAATGTAAGCTCATTTTCGGATGTCATATTCAGAACCATTGTGCCTTGTCCAACCACTCTAGAGGTAGACGAGTTTCCCATTGTCAGATGATCGCTGCCATCGACCTTCCGATACAAGGAAAACATCT
The DNA here is from genome assembly GCA_019454045.1 of Zanthoxylum bungeanum. NCBI lineage: Eukaryota > Viridiplantae > Streptophyta > Magnoliopsida > Sapindales > Rutaceae > Zanthoxylum > Zanthoxylum bungeanum. The sequence goes on along the minus strand of SKCR01024980.1, from coordinate 69,163 downwards.
TGATATCTGCACAGATATGACGAGTAGCCCCAGTGTCTACCCACCATTCTCTCGGATTCCCAACCAAGTTGGCTTCAGTTACCATTGTTGATAGGTTCATCTCTGAGATCTCATCAGTCAGTTGCTCATCTTTAGTTACATGTGCCTCATTTTTCTTTTTCTTGCCCTTGTCCTAAGACTTCTTGTTTCTGCACTCCTTTGACATATGACCGCTCTTTCCACAGTTGTAGCACTTCCCTTTGAACTTCTTGTTCGCTTGGGAAGAATAAGCTCCACTGTTCTTTCTCTTCTTGCTACCTTTTACACCCTCAATGATGTTGGCCTTAGACTCTATAGTCTTGTAGCTGGCCTTCTCGGACATCATGTTGTCCTCTTTGATTCTCAATTGAAATCCAAGGACTTCAAGGTTCATCTGCTTCTTTTTGTGTTTCAGATAGCTCCTAAAGTCCTTCCATTATGGAGGCAACTTTTCAATTATGGTGGCAACTTGAAACGTCTCACAAAATTTCATACCTTCATCCACTATTTCATGAATGATCAACTGCAGTTCACCCAACTGAGACATCACCGTCCTTGAATCTACCATTTTGTAGTCTAGGAACCTACCCATGATAAATTTCTTTTGTCCGGCATCCTCGGTTTTGTATTTCTTCTCGAGAGATTCCCAGAGAATCTTCGCAGAAGACGTGCATTGGTACACATTGTACAAGGTATTGTCAAGACCACATAAAATGTAGTTCTTACATAGGAAGTCGCCAGACGACCATGTCTCTTCTCGCAGTTCCTTGGCTACCTCTGATTCACCCTCCACAGGACCTGGAGGATCTTTGAGGTACTTAGCCAACTGCAGAGTTGTCAGGTAGAACAACATTTTGCTCTGCCACTGTTTGAAGTTTGCCCCACCAAACTTCTCCGGTTTTTCTCCATGAGAGACCGATACTGTGATGTTTCCGCTAGCCATATGTAACTGGTAAACAATCAGGGGACAATAAGTCTATAAAAGACAGATTGCACAACGATCAACAAATGATCTTATTCCAAGTGATATACCAAGTATCCACTTGTTGTTCTATTGGACAGTAGTATCAATAAACACAAGTCCTTGAATTTCCAACCAAGATTTCTTATGAAAAGTAGATATAGGAATATTCCCAGAGGACGAGGGGGGTTCGGAGTAACAACTTAAGTCCATGACCACTTAGGCTCTTATCGCATTTTTGACAGAATATCTTTTAACCACTTTCTCAATAGAACCTCTTAACAATTCAAACTCAGTATTTCACTTTTAAATATCACAATACAATATACGATATGTGTAGATATATGTGTATATGTCAAACAAGATTGGATGGAATTACTTGTGTATAATTACACTTTAAATTCTCAACCAGTATGCAACACATAATTAGTTTACAACTTTATCACTATGTGTATGCTTGTGATAATTGAAAAACCTAATAATAACTTAAATCTATACTACCAAGATTATTGTGATTCAGTATATGATTGACTAAGTTAATATTATTAATATTTGAAATAATCTAAGTCTTTGCAGCTTATAACAATTCCAGGACTAATTCGTTAGTGTCGCATTCATATCTATGTTTGAAAAAGACTGTCCAGTGTGTGTACGTTCGTGTTGCGTTTGAGAACGCGTTCAAACAGAATGTTTCCAGAGAGTTCAAGTTCGTATAGCGTTCGAGAACGCGTTCGAACAGAATAATTCCAGGGAGTTTGCGTTTGAGTTGCGTTTAAGATGCGTTTGAACGAACTAAATCAGAAGGTCTGCGTTCGATTTGTGTTTGAAGATGCATTCAAACGTTCTTAGGCAGAAGGCTTGCGTTTGAATATGCGTTCGAACATTCTTACAAATTTTCAGATTTTTACCTTCGCGTTCGTCGGGCGTTCGAACGCCCTACGTATTTTACATGCACAGACTGTATTTTTTCCAGAAATTTTCTTAACTAAGCATGCGATTTACTATTTAACACCACTAGTTGATAAGTTCTTAAGATTGTTGGTAATTATAGTGTCATTAATCATAAAACAAACATGTTGTTATCAATCAAATCAGAAACAAAAAATAGATCTAGCAAACCCTAAAACTTGATATGTAAAGAAAACCTGGAAAATGATGAATGCAATGATCCGAGTCGAGATAAATCTATGTCCTTAAGAACTTATCAGCCCCGTCTCGGTGCTCTATGAATTTGTGGCTAATGTTCTCCCAGGATAACCCGGATTCCTCTTATTCAAGGGGCACACCTTAACAATATCTCGAACTTGGTAATGGTGGAATTCTCTCTTTGACTCAAAACCAAAATGAGACTCAAATTTTATGGATGTAGTTCGGATTTCTTTCTGTGTGTTTAAGGAACAAGAGTGCTTCCTTTTATAAGCATTGAAGGGTGCCTCAAGGGCACCCTATGGGTTGAGGTGCAACCCTCCAAAGGGTTATACCTCTCATATGCACCACTTGGAGCATAAGACCATGTTACACACAATTGGAGGACATGTCCTTATGGGGTACCATCCAAGGAACATGTCTCTCCTCCATCCAAACAATTATATTTAAATATTTGAAGAATTTACAACAAATAACTTGTTAATCTTTTTAAAATATTACTGATCAATTGCATTCATATCATTTTTTACTTATAATATATTTTGTTAATTCCAAGGATTTTTATTTCACCTATTCTTTTTTACAGCTATATGTTTACCTTTGCAATTAGAGCTAGCTCAGTAACTAGTCCTACTATATCTGAGCTGAATAACAACTGAACACATGGGAACATCATAAGATGTAGTTTCTCCATCTATTAAGTATGTTATTAAATTCAGAATTGAAGCATGTTGCAACTTGCATGTATAGGCATTTTAGAATCCCCTCATTTGTAGATGCTCCCTTGAGAAAATAGAAATGTCTCTAAATGCTAACTCCAGAACTAGAAAATTAAAAATGACTTTAATTTCAAATCTATGAGAAATTTATAAGAATAATTTGAACTAATAATTTCTTGAAGATCACTAGCTCTTTCTATGAAGATTTTCCAGAGAGTTTATACTTTATGATTTTGATATCATGTTGATCATATTGATTATCTCTAAACCACCAAGAAATTATGACAATGTCTTTGCACTACCCAATCTTTTTATTTTGTATTAATGAGTCATTATAATATTAAATAGTATAATGGTCAAAATAGTCTTTCGTATATCTTTTTCAACCGATTATGATGTTATTAATGGAAAAGTGGCTAGTTGATATTAAAACATAAAATTTATATGTTGCAGTGTCATTATCAAAAAACTTTGATGATGATACATACTTTTACTGAAACTTATGTGTCTCATAGATAATTTCCCATATAAAAAATTTATTTATCTTAACAATGACCTCATATGATGTTCCTCTCTCAAAGTAAATTGTTAGAATATATGTCGTCCTTTATAAATTTTTTAGAATCCGTACAATTTGACAAATTAGAGACAGAGACCTATTTAATATGTATTAATTATTTAGAGGTTAAATTTGAAAATAATAAGTAAAACTTGAGACGGGTTGGGTCAACCCCGATTTTAACCTAACCCGTCATATACGAGTCAAGTTTTTTCAACTAAAAAAATAATAAGTTTCCAAAGCTAATAAGTTAGCGGGTTACTCCCTAACATGCAGAAGTATATTTATTTCCCTTCTTTTGGAGCATGTTTTTCATTGGGAGATTGTCATTTCCTCTCCTTGTTTATGAGATATACCGATTTCCCCCCTAATATTATAATAATATCTCAACCTAAAAGTTAATATGTATATTTTACCTTTAGATACAGTTATATTAGCATTAAAGTTGATAATTTGACAATTTATTATTTATAATTTCATTAGTAGTTTTTAATATCAAAAAATAAAAAGAAATAATACAAACATGACAATATAGATATTACAACTCTTATAATTTATAATTTTATTAAATAATTATTAAAAAATAAAAACTACTATATTGACATGATAATACAGTAGTATTCAATGATAAGATTATAAAAGAACCTTAATTTTTTGAGATAAGATGAGTAATTAGGTATTATAAAAATATTATAGGGGTAAATAGTAGTTCCCGAAAACAGCCGGGGAAGTAGCAATCTTACTTTTTCATATTAAGATTTGACCTTCATATATTGAGATGGACTTTAGCAAGTATTGGATAAGGCTTTTAAGTCCAATAAGATTTTATGTTTTTATTAATTAATATGTACTATACCATATAATATAATTTAAAATAAATAAAATAAAATTAGTGAACTTATGATATAGATAGAATTAGATATGGTAATTTCGCTCACAAATTCGCTAGTATTCGATCGATAAGGGGGAGCTTTTTTGTCTATTAGGGATCTGACAATCCCTCAATTTTTTTTCAACTATTAATATTAAGTAAATAATAAAAATACCACATTGAATTCAGAAATTAAACCGTTAAAAATTATAAAATCTTTCCTCAGATAAGCACATGGTTAGATTTGACAAATAGAACACAACTCTCTTATTTTATTTTATATATATATATATATATATATATTTTAGTATTATTACAATTTATGACCGTGCTCTCTATTTCAAAAATCAAAAAGCCAGCCGCACATCTTAATCTTCATCCAAGGCTCTAGTTTCACGCAATCTCCATTATCACTTCTAATTTCTCTCACATGCAATTTTTTTTTATCATAATGTTAGGAATTTATAATTTATATTATTAATTTATAAAAGAGAATGAATTTTTATTAATTTAAGTATTCAGAATTTAGGAACCGTTAAAAATCCGCCGGATATGAAAATAGATTTGGCATTTTATTTTTTAAGTGTGGATGAATTTGATAATATTAAATAAAATCCACAGTGATTTGGTTTTCTATTTTAAAAAATATAAATATATGTTTTTTTTTTGGATAACCGGGGTGTCCGGGCCAGCTTACGCGCAACTCGACTAATCCCCGGGACCTGAACCGTGCCATCAGAAGTTTCCCAACACAGATCATGGTAAGTCGATGGCTTTTCACACCAGGGGGCATGACCCCAAGGAAATGCATCTAGTGGGATTCGAATATTAAATCTAAGAGGGATCAAACCACTCAAGCCCAAAGCCTTTACCACTGAGGCAATCCCTTGGGGTTAAATATAAATAGATTGATATATGTAAATCCTTAACAAAACTCACCCAATTTGCAATATAAAAATAAAAAGCATACTTTTCGGCTGGAAGATGTAGGGCATTCGGGTGATTTGGGTTATGTCGGCTCAAAATATCTGGGCCGGACAAGCAATTAGACCGGGTCCAATATTCTATTCTTCATTCTAATTTTGTCTTTGACCTAGTAATAATAATAATAATATAATAATAATAATAATTAATTAGTTTCCACTAACAATCGCATCACTTTCCACGTGTCTTACTATTAAGAGCCGGCCATTAATTGTGAGCCAATTTTAACAGCAATTATACGAAGAAAAATAAATAATTATACTCTCGCTTGTCATGGAATAAGATGTTGAACTGAAGAAAATCAAGAGCTTCGGGTAAATTATAGAATATTGATCACTTTGTAATACATAATTTATTATATCAGTTTTTGAATTTGAACCCGTAATTAAGTAAATAACATAATTTGTTAAATAAATAATATGATTATATAGTTATTTTATTAGATTTTTTGGTAAAGAAAAAGAACTTGTAACAAATACAATAAATGAAGCTTATGTAAGAAAATTAGGAGGTGGTATATCATGTGCCGGGTGTATATGTCATCTCTCTCACAGTAGGTGTGCCCTGCACAGTTGTGTGGTCTGTCTGTTGTGAGAGAGATGACATATACACTCGGCACATAATATAATTATCGGAAAATTAGAGTTTAATAAGGTAACAGAAATATGAGAAGATTTTGGCCCAATCAATGTCTAAAAATAACCATATCTACTTTTGGTGGTGCAACGGTTGTGCCATATGTACCATCTTAAGAACCAACTAACCCAACCGACTAATAATCAACAAATTAAAAATAAATATATCTACCAAATAATTAAATATATATGCATGACACCATAGGTCCATAACCCAGCTCAAAAGGATCCTTACCCTTTTTTTTCTTTCTTTCTTTTTTTTTTTAAATCACCTTAAATTTTAGAGGAAAATTATCATCGGACAGGACTACATATGTATATTTTCATTTTTCATGGTGATTGAATCATATGAATATTACAAAAGACCTAAATTAATATAGAAAGAATTTATTAAAAAAAAATTATATGTTACTGAATTTAATGAGACAATAATACATCATATAGAGAACAATGATCGTGGGTGGCAATGAGTTGAATATAATATGAGGATGTCGATATGTAAGGGTGTTCACAGGTTGAATTTTTTTTTTTTTTTTTTTTTTGCGAAATTCGATCGGGTCGGGTCATGCGGGTCGCCGAACTCGAAATTTGAGAATGAAAACTCGAGCGGGTCGGGTCAGGTCAGCAAAAAATTGATTTTTTTTTATATATTAATTATTTTGAGACATAAAAATTAGTTATTTCATGTCCCGAAACTTGTCATACATATAAAATTTCAAGACAATAAAAGTAATAAACAATTGAAATAATAGTAAAATTTTTAGAAAAATATTAATTTTTTTTTTAAAAAAATAGTAAAAATATATTATATCAGGTCAGGTCAGGTTTGATTTTCAAAGCCATGACCCGACCCGTAAAAATCGGGTCGAGTTGAGTTAACCCGAAAACACATTATTTTTAATTGAAACCTCAACAGGTCGGGTCGGGTCGCAGGTAGACCCGAAAATATGAATACCCTGTATTCGACCCGTTCAAGTATCCAGTATGATAATATGACCTGTACCAAGACCCGGTGCGGGTCAATATTCATGAATTTTACCTATATTAGAACAATATGTCAATATTCAGATCTGATCTGTCTAATTAATAAATATAAAAAATTATCTTTTTATCCACACATAACGTACGAGGCCCTTACAAGCCATCATTCGGATTTTTGCCATCTCTGACATTGACATAAGAATCCATATAACCGAACCCATCTATAAATACATATTTTTTTGTTTTTTTGTTTATTTTTAAAATTTTATGTTGGGTGACAGTCTAATAACTGACTTTGGTTGCTCATATAATATTAATTATTACAAGCAGGCCCGTATTTATTCCCATTGCTGGAATCTCCATTATCCTTTCCAACTCAGCCACTCACCTTCTAATTTTTAGGCAATGCCAAGAAGATCGCGACGAATTAATAAACATTTTGAAGAATTCAGACTTGTGATCTCCTTTTATATATATAAATATATTTTTAATACACATTCTTTTTGGTCTTGTGAATTTGGTTTACCTTCTCAAATAACAAAGCCTAATTTCATAACTCTTCCACCCATTTGCTTCAAAAAAAATTATTAACAGAGCATCTTGTACATTTTCAGATCGTGGGTTTGTTTGTGTTTCCTCATTTATTGTTTATATAACAAGAAGAAAGAATTCCTTTTGGTCAAAATCATATATATTTTTTTTTTCACGTTGAATGATAAAAAAATGATTCTTTGTGATTGGTTTCTTGTTCAAAATCATTCAACATGAAAAAACACAAGAAGCTTTGATGGGGTTCTACCAAATTTGGCTAATCATCTTTATAATCTTTTCTTTATTGTTATTGTCCATGGCAAATGACTCAAGAATCTATGATCCTGAATCTTTACAAGAGCTATTTCATAGCTATGCAAATGAAACACTATCAAAGCATCATCAAACGGGTCATTTTTACAATCTGTCTCTTCCTTCAAACTCTTCAGGCATTCAAGTTTCTGTTATTAGATTACGAAACGGGGAGTTTTGGGCAAGAGGAGTAAATTTCAGTTCTCAAATTCGGATTCCACCAAGAGTTTTAGCCATGCCTTTTGTGAAGAGAATTGCACTACTTCAGGACAATTTGGGAAATATGTCTTCTTATTACTATAATGTCCCTAATCATTCCTTGGTTGCTCCTGTTGTTGGGTTCAGTGCTTATGATGCTTCAAATTCAAGTAACTTAAGCAGTGAGGAGCTTACTCTCATTGTCACAGGCGAGCCTATTTCCATTTTATTTCCTGACATTGTGTTAAAAGATGAAAATGTGACACTAAAATGTGTCAAATTTGGAGCTGGTATGTCAGTTGAATTTAGCAACATGACTGTGCCTAATGAATGTGTCACAAAAGGTCCTGGACATTTTTCAGTGGTGGTTCCATTTCAGCCGCAGCCTCCCCTGCAGCCGCCGCAGCCGGAGAAGAAGAAGAAAGAAAAAGAGAGATCATGGAAGAGGTGGGTGATAGGGTTTGTGGGTGGATTTGGTGGGTTGGTTTTGTTGATTTTGGTTGGGGTGGCCATTTTTAAGGTGGTGAGAAGAAAGATGATTAGAAAAATGGAGAGTGAATCTGAAAAGGCAGTTCCTTTAGATACAATTTGGATTGGAAGAAGTAGGATGCCTTCAGCATCAATGATAAGAACTCAACCAGCACTTGAGCAGGAGTATGTTCCTTGAAATTGATTTTTAATTCTTTTGTAAATTTTTTTCACAGGTGAAAATATCATTGTTTTTGCATTTTTTAATTTTGATTAGGATGATCATAGAAAAATTTCCTTCCTTTTGTTTTTCTCTCTCTTTCTTATTAATGGTAGTGCTTTATTACGTGATAGTCAAATATTAACTTATTATCTGATTCAAACTTTAGAAACAACCTGAAAAAATATAAAGATAAAATTAAGTATCAATACCTCCCAATCCTTGTACCGAAAACGAGCTTTTGCCTTTATTATGGTGGCACTTTCATTGAAAGAACTAATCATGCTTGCAAAATTTGAGTTATTAGGATTTGCCTGGACGGCAGCTTAACTAACATTCATCCAAAAATTGCATCAGTGGCGGCACTAAATTATTATAAATTTTGAAGGGTTATAGGCGAGTTTTAAAATAATTTATTACCCATAAGGGATAAAAATTATAAAAATCATGTTATACACTTCAAAATTAAAATTTTATTTTATTGGTGGATCCTAATTTTGGGACTTCAACCAACCACATGTGTCGACTCTCCTTAAAACGCTAGGCTCTCCTCTATTAATTCATCCAGTTTCTAACTTATCAGAAATGACTTCTTATGATTAATGCAGACTTGTGTATTCAAACTGAACCAATACAATTGATCTTTAAACAGAAAGATGTACTACAAGTCTACAACTAAACCACTTGATTTCCTTGTTAATTATTTGATTAATTACTGAATTAGGATCCAGTGAGCGCTAAACTGAGTTTATGCTAAGCACTGAATTAATAATTAGGATTTTTCTAATGTAGATCTTGCGTAAGTTCCACTAATTTCTTGGCTATTAATTCAATAATTAATATAAATTTAACTCAACACTGAATCCTAATAATTAAACAAGATTAGGTCATCCAATGGGGTTGAGGTCACAGAGCTGGTAAAGTGGAAAAGGAGGATCAAAATAAGAGCTATTAAGAATAGCCCATGTGGTGAGCTTATTAGCAGATTCTGTAGCATGTATTCCATCCCAGCTTACATAATCTTGTGGGTCACTACAAGCTGTGGCTGTTACAGTGCTTCCATTTATCACCTTTGTATTTCCGCAGAAAACTTTAGCATCAAAGTTATAGGCACCACCTCCATGTCCACAACAAGCCTTGGGCCCATACTTCAGCCCTCCATTCACAAAAAATAATAATAATAACAAAGTTCAATCCAAGAAGACATGAAAAAATACATACAAATGATTAGTACGTAAACACGGATGCAAATTGGGCTTACTTAATGAGAAAAACTTTTATGAGATAGGCGTACCATCTCAATAGGTTGAGGCCGTATGTATGTTTAATCATTTGATAGAGTATGTGAGACTGAAGTGATACGCATATCTAATCATTTGTCAGAGTATGTGGGTCCTGACATGGGACCCATGGTTTTTTAAATTTAAAATAGAAAAAAATTATAATAAAATATTATATAATTATTGTAGGCCCACATTCCTATATGCTATACCAGCTTAGCAGACTGAGCTGGTACGCTTGTCTTATAGAAGTTTTTCTCATAGTTAACTATTCGAAAGACTTGTTCAGTAGATATGATTGTTCAATTCAAATAAAATTATGATGTAAGATTTATGATGATTATGATCATCTGCATATAAAGAATACACATCTCGCTTATGTCACGCATCTGATGTGCACATTCTATATATCTGCATGCACCCATACTTATACAGTCAGGTAAACCTGATTTCGATACCAATTAATGCAGATTGGGTTTAACTGACCAAAAAACTAGTCCAATGGATATGGTTATCCAATCCGCGTATAAACAATTCCTCCCAATTATACCGTCATCATATGCCTTAAAAAATATTGAATATTACCATGTGATGTCGGATGCTGGAAGAGCTCCAGTAACACAGAATGAGTGTCTACGTAAATGACTGAAGCATTGGGAATATCTTTTCTGATTTGTGCAAGAGCTTCCTTCAACAAGTTATTGTAATCAACCACAGCATTGTTGTAAGAGATCATGCAGCCATACGAGTCCAAGTCTGAACTGGAATGAGGAAGCTGAACCAAAAATGATGGGTAGCAACCAATTGGTGCAAGATTTAGTACCAGAAATGTCCGCCCTCCTAAAGCATATAGCTCCTGTACACACATTGAAATATGAGGCTAGTTTTTATAAGTCCTGCCGAGTAGTAGCGTAACCAAAATATTAATTCAGTGGAGATAAAATTTGATTTTTACAAAAACTGTAAGCTAGACACTCATTATTTTAGTGAATGAATCAAAACTATCTCATTTTAACAAATTTTCGAATTGAGCGGGAGTCACTCTGTAGTGAGTATATGATTACCTTGACCGTGCTAGCAATTTGTGAAACCACTTGAGGAAGAAACTGCTTGACTCCACCAATGCCAATTTCTGCTAAATTGGAAGTGAAATCATTCTGACCAATGTAGAATGTATAGATAGATTTTCCAAAAATATCAGGCGAAGGAAGCTTTGTTGAATCTAAGAAAGAGCAAGTTTTTGTTATTCATGTTAGTTAGTTTATAGGGAGCAAGAAAATCGAAAAGGAGTTTGATTTAGGATACCATTTCTATTGGAGGAGTGAAATTCAACAACTTTAGCCTTGAATTCCTTCATTTGGTTGAGTTGGATAGCTAGTGAAAATGGACTAATCCCAGTAACAAACAAGGATGTGTTGGGCAAAAGCACAGTAGATGCCAAAGTAGCATAATTGGCTCCATGTCTGTAATCTGATCCAATTGATTGCAAATATGGGCTCAGAAATGGCAATCCTAGAGCTTGAGCTGCCAAATGAGATCAAATAGATTAAAAAAATTAAATGAGGAAAGAGTTTACTGCGGTGGCACTTTTTTTTTTTTTTTTTTTATTATTTATTTATTTATTTATTTATTTATTTAATTTTTGGTTATAAACCGATTTATTAGGAAATGGTGTGTATGTACTTATATTTTTATTTATTTTATTTTATTTAACTCACGTGAAATTATGATATTAATATTTCACTAGTCCGTCATCGCGGATCCCCTTTTCAGATAGCAGTTCTCCCCAGGTCACCTTATCTACAATTAGGGGTGTTCACGGGTCGGGTTTTTTAAAATTTTGTTAGACCCGATCGGGTCGGGTCAAGGGAAAATCGGGTCGCGGGTCGGGTCACGGAGAAGTGGAACCCGATCGAGTTCGGGTTGGTTGGGTCATTTTAAAAAAAAAAAATTAAATGAATTAATTATTTTGAAATATAAATATTACTTAATTTATATCACAAAAATATCATATATATAAAGTTTTAATACAAAAAAGTAATAAACAAATGAAATAATAATAAAAACTTTAAAAATATTAATAACTATTTTAGAAAAATAATAAATTTATATAGGGTCGGGTCGGGTCGGGTCAAGGGGATCAAACCCGTTGTGCAACTCGAAAGTTTCGGGTCGCGTCGGGTCAAAATTTTGCAAATTTTTTTATGAACCCGCGCGGGTCGGGTTGCGGGTTGATCCAACCCTATGAACACCCCTATCTGCAATAACAACCCCATATTTGGCATGGCGCGCCCAATCCCATACTCGACATGATGTCTACTTTAATACCAATTGTTACAAACTCATGGATAAAAGGCACCCTTAAAAAATGACTTGTAAAGAGAGGGTGTCTATGGGCATACATTCTCGTTTATAATTTTTTTTTTTATGTTATGTCAGATTTAAGATCATAATATATTTAATTCATGTGGGATTAAGGAGGGGTGACTTGAATTTTAAGGAATCCCATACGAGTTTCTAAAATATGTGCCACCTATCAAGAAAAAAAAAATATAAATCATATTATTTTTACGATTTGATCGAAAATTAAATCCAAACTCCTAATTAATTAAATCAAATTTGTGATATCATGTGAATATTTTGAGAACCACCATGAATTGTTTATGGTGGTGAACTTTTATTATCAATGTAGAATGTGACAAGGATTGCAATAAAGTTATCCTAGATAATTACAAACTAAATCATACCATTGATGTTATCATTAATCACTATATCACCAATAATTGGTGTCTATCATATTCCTCGCCATGTAAAAATGATGGAAAAATTTCTTTCAAATCCACTTCTATGTTCAAGAAACAGAATAAAAACAAATGTTGTTTGATAAATTTTCAGCTGATAACGTTTAAAGATTAAAAATAATAATAATAATAATAACAAAAGCACCAAAATAATGAACTAAAAATGTATATGCTTGATGAGAAGTTTAGAAAATTTGTTACCCAAGAAATCAACAATAAGCCTTCCATCAGAAGCGCGGCCGGCCGGTTTCTTGAAGTAGGTCATGCCGAAGGGACCAGACTGTGCCGGAAACGCTGCCCAAAACCCGCCGGTGTCGGAATTCGAATCTCCAAAGTTGAAAATGGCCTCAAATTCACATTTTGAGTCACTAGTACTACTCAACATTGCCAGCATCGCCACCCATGTGGTTAAAAACTTGCTAAAACTGAGAAATATTTTATGTAACCTGAGGCTCATCTTTGCTTATTCAGATGAATTGTTATTGATGTGGAATCATCATATATATATTAGCAAATTAGGGCTTATCTTATATGGAAGGTGAGATGAATGGTTCCAATAAAGCGAAAATTATATTATGTGCCGGGTGTATATGCATTCTCTCTCACAGCAGGCGGTCCCTACACAGCTGTGGGGCCCGCCTGCTGTGAGAGAGAAGGCATATACATCCGGCACATGATATACCACCTCCCAATAAAGGCAGTTTTCATGGAATATGGATTTTGTGTTATCTTTTTGTAAAATTTTTAATTATATATAATTAAGATTCAATTATTTATAAATTATTATCTAATAATTATTAATGATAATTTATGAACTCAATACATATTTCAATCTAGTAACAAATCATGATCCAATCTAAAGTGCCATAATTGATCAAGATGTTTATTTTGGTGATGTTATGCTGTCCGGAGAAAATCTTTGGTCCAACAGAGGTATCACGTCATTCATGTAATAAGTCAATCATCCATTGTCATGCGTGTTAAAAAATTAAAAAACAATTAAAAAATAGGTATTAAATTATACATGTTGAAAGTTCGGGGTTATCCTAAGTTCTGACCCTATGCGGAAATAATCACAATTAATTGAGACAAGTCCTAATTAATGTGTCTATGGAAAATCAACTACCAACCACAAAATCCAACAACAATAAAATCCACAATATTAATCAATAATAGAAATTGCGGAAAAGTAAATCAATCACACAAAATTCAACACAATGATTTTGGTGACGAAGTGGAAAACTCTTCCGAGTAAAAAACCACTCCGGGTATAGGCTACCACCCGAATCCACTATATCGAGAAAAACTTACAGCGATGGTCAAGACCTATGATGGCAACTCCACCGACTCAAGTACCTATAAACTGCAAGAACTCAAAGCAACTCCTCAAGCCCGCAACCCACGGTTTTCTTCAGAATCTCTGAAGTCTCTGAGTAGATTATATCACCAATGACGTCGGAACTCCGACTACTACCAACTTCCTCCTAAAGAACTCTAAAGGATTGGGAATTTGGGTTAAGTTGTGTTGAAGGTTTATCAAAGATGGAATCACACCATTAATGAAGAAGACAATAAGAATAAGAAGTCTTCAATGGTGGATTCAAATAAGGTTGAAAGCTTTGAGAGATTTAGGCTCAAGAAATAATTGCTTCAACTATTGAGAATGGCGGCTAAGGGTTATATTTATAGGTAGGGTGAAAACCTAGGGTTTTGCAGGCCAAAAACGCGTTCAGATCGCAGTCGCGTTCGAACGCTTACTAGAACGCTACACGAACGCGCCATTTCTGTGAAGACTCGTTCGAACGTCAATCGAACGCAAAACGAACGTGAGCTCTCTGGAATGCTCCCGTTCGAACCCCACAAGAACGTGCCTCGAACGTTTGCTCTCTGGAATGCTCCCGTTCGAACCCAATAGAGAATGTGCCACTAACGCCACACGTTCGAACCCACAAACGAACGCAGCACTAACGCCAATCGTTCGAACACTGCAACGAACGCACTACGAACGTATGTCTGATGCACAGCAGCCAGAAACCAGTCCAATTGCACAAAGATCTTCATGAAAGATTACAACTCAATTGAACTTGTTTTGTCACGGATACATGCCAATAAAAAAGGTGCTAACAATCTCCCCTTTTGGCATTCCGTGACAAAACACTACCTAATACAAAGACTACGGTAATAGACCCAACAAAGCAAATAGTCAACTGTCAACCATCAAAACAGTGACTTATTACAAATGGACTCGATCTAACACCTAACAAGTAGTCTTGAAAATAATGCTCCTCAGCAACAGACCTGTTTACATGAAACATCCACAGACAACAATATACCGTGAAAAGCATTGAGATTATCAAGTATAACATAAACAGGTAAATCATTTTTCTCCCCCTTAATCTGAACTCTCATGAAATAGGAAAAATCACCCATTTACTCCCCCTTTTTGTCACGAAATGACAAAGCATGCATACACCGGGAGAAACAACAAGCATATATTAAAACTTACTCCCCCGCACAAACAGGCACCCAAATATATCATAAGAATAAACGGGAAGCAAATAACCAAAAGCAATATCCGTAAGCATGCATTAGTAACAGACAGTAAGCGAGACATTCAAGATAGAATATTTTCATTAAAATACGTCAAATGTTTGCAATACATCTCATAATCAATCAAAAGGGTGAGAGGACATCATAACAGGTTACAAAAATTATGATCCCAAAGATAAACAGACTCCTAACTTAAATAAAACCCAGCAAATAAAACAAAGCTGCTAGTCAGACTCTGAACTGGCAGAGGAACCCTCATTATCAGAAGCCGCATTACAATCCGCAATATGGCGAGCAAACTGAGCTTCCAAGTTACGAACAGTCGAACGAATCTCCGATTGGCCTCCTGAGAGTAGACGAAGCTCGGCCAGGATAGAGGCATGAGAGTCCAAGATACGCTGGTAAAAATCTAGAGGAGGACCAGCTGAAGAGGAGGAGGCAGCAGCCGAGGCAGACGGGGCAGGTGCAGGATCAGGAGCAGAAGCAGCCGCTGGAGCAGGAGCACGAGCATGGACAGGAAGATGAGCAGCTCCTGAGGAGACAGTCTGACGGCCTATGGGCTTGAGCAGAGGAAGATGAGGATCATGCACAAAATCTGGAACCAAAGCCGAGATGATCCGGCGAATGAGACACCCATAGGGAAGGGTGTGAGAAGCATAAAAAGCAGTGCGAATACGTATCATCTCCCGCACAATCACACTGAGGATGTCAATGGAAACCCTGCTCAATGGCATAGAGGAACGCAATCCGAGCAAAGGGCTGAGTGTTGACATGAGATTTGGGCCACAAATTATGGCACACAATGCGGTTAAGAAGACGATAGGCCAGCAGCAATGTAGCAACAACAACAGTCCCTCCACCAAACGGACGATGCTGTCCAGTGGCAACGTCCATGACGAGCTGATCGGAAGGTCCATCGGTAGTGGACCAAGGGTACTGAGGGTATGGCACATCGGGAATAACAAGAATCCTTGATAGAACAGAAGGATCGATATCCAGGTAGTGGCCCCGAATGTAAACCGAAAAAGAAGTAGCGGAGACTACCTCCAGGTTGGAGTAGAACTCCTGGACCAGCTGAGGCGATGGACCAACAAAACCCGATAAAAGAGGACCCCAACCACGGGTAATCAGAAGAGGGACAATGCCGGAATCACGCAATTCATCAACCAAGACATT
Organism: Zanthoxylum bungeanum; assembly: GCA_019454045.1. NCBI lineage: Eukaryota > Viridiplantae > Streptophyta > Magnoliopsida > Sapindales > Rutaceae > Zanthoxylum > Zanthoxylum bungeanum. The sequence continues at coordinate 52,753 of SKCR01024980.1, read as the reverse complement.
GCGCTCCAGAAACAGACTGCGCTGAGAGAAGTGATCATCGAACAGTTTAGCAGCAGCGGGACTGCGAAAACTATCTCGAGGAAGAGAGTCGCGGGGGCGTTTCTTTGAAGCAATGGACTTCTTAGGCATCTAGATCACATATGAAATGCACAAAATGAGAAACAACCCAAACAGATCACAAAACAGAAGCTGTGGAAATCAAAGAGCGTTCGAACGAAGTTCTTATGCGTTCGAACGAGATGGCGATTAACAGATGCGAAAACTCCCTCAACAGATACAAATCGCCACAAATAAACACAACAAACAATAAAAGACTCATCCTCAAGACTCAATACGCCTTCAATCGAAGAAAAAAGGCTAAGAACTGAAATGGACAACAAACCCTAAAAACAGATCTCAAAATAAACATGAGAAAAACCCAAAAGAATGGATAAATCTTTACCTTGAAGAAGGAGATGAGACCGAAAAACAGTAGAGAAAGGTCACACAACCTCGGATCAGACTTTGAGAGGCGGAGATTTGAGTGGGAGAGCAGAGAAAACGGAGAAAAGAGGGAAAAAGAGAAACGTGCGAACGAAATACGCACACAGGCTATTTAAATATCCCGAAAACGTTCGAACGAAAGTCGAACGAGTGTCGAACGTGAGTCTAATGAACGTTCAAACGAAAATTAAAACGAAACACTAACGAAATAAGTTCGAACGAAAAACAAACGTTACACGAACGAAATCGGACACAGTGCGTACCAGGAAAAGACCCTACAAACACGAACTGGAAGACACTTCAAGCAAATACAAAGATACCCAGTCAGTATTCAGATGATTATGACATGAAACAATATGCAGCATTTTAAAAGTGGCTAAATACAACACTTATGCATATGACATAAACACCAAAGCATATAAAACACTTGCGTGAAAAATAAAGTGCACAACAAATCAAGGCTTAAGATCTTAATTTTATGAGCTGGAGACAGCCACAGAAACCCATCTCTAATCAAACCAAGTCCACAAAATATGTGTTCAAACCCAGCACCACTAGCCTAGGAAAATAAGCAATATTGGTTGCATGCTATATTATTTACCCCAGAAATATCATGAGCTCATATTTAACAACTCTTTCGAGTGAAGGGTTTTTGCCCTTATCTTTTGAATTTGGCCATTTTGGCTCTTTTGCACTTGAGTCTCATTTTTCTTTTTAAATTTAATTCTTTTTACTTTTGCAAAAAGGGGATAGCAAGGTCAACTAGTCAAAGGTCACACTATTGAGCAAACAGGATATGATAGAAAATGGATTGCTATTCCAAAAACTCATACATGCGACCAAGCCTTGATAAATTAAAACGTGTATGTGAAGTGCAAGCACAAGATATACCAAAGGTTTTTATCACACACACTCATGCATATAGAGCATCAAGAAAAATAACAGCATATCATACATGCATAATCATATATCCTACATACCAGGATCACATGCACATGCTATTCATGCTCTAACAAGCCATAAAAATATTTTTGGTCTTTTTCAAAAAATATAATTAATTTTTTTTTTGATTTTTCAGTTTTAAATCACAAAAAAAAATAAAGACACAAAACAGCTTGTAAAAACATCCAATGGTACGTGGAGTTGTATCCCGAGTGCAGATCATACTACCGTCCATTCGGAATCGGCTATGAAATTTATGTCCGGGTTTCCATCCTAAATACCAAGGGACATATAACAAAAACAAGACACACACACACACCCATATGCAGTGAAAACAAAATAAACGTGCAAAAACATAAAACACACGCACACACACATGCAATGGGAAAATAAAATGCATCTTTTAAGCAGAGATACACCGAAGTGCACTCTCATCATGTCCATCAGGACATGCAGAAGTAGATGGGAAATCATCTTGCTTCCCCACCCAAACCTTTCTAGGAGCCTCATGCACATGAGAGTTCCCAGACAACAAAGCAAGTTTCTCACTCAAGAATTGAGCTTGTTTGGTTAGTGCAGAAACTTGAGACATTAGATTTGACGAATCAAATCTAGGAGACACACTCTTAGGCCTTCTCTTTTGCTTGTGCAGCATGAAGCACTTAGGCCTAATGTGTCCCGCCTTGCCACAGTGATGGCAAACAGGCACAAACCTCGGATGCGAGCGAGGTTTACCCACAACACCTCTATATCGAGGTTGGGTCACAGGATGAGGAACAGACAGAGGAATCACATGACTACACTCAATAGGCTTTTTAACTAAGTCACATTTAGCTGCAACAGGCACAGCTTTGGAAGAAGAAGCCTTATCACAGTTAGGCTCAGAAATAATTCCTAACATACGGTCCACATTTTTATTCTCACTAGAAAATACAGACAACTGGGTTCTAGTATCTTCAAGTTCAGTCTCTAAAGCTAGGACTTTATCAATTAGACCCCTATTCCTCTCCTCCAGGTCATCAAACATCAAAAGGCTTTGCTCAAATTTGGCTTGAGCTTCATTCTTTTCTAGCTCAACAGCTTTCAGCCTTTTATTGACCTCTATGTTAGTCTTCTTAATAGCTAAACTCTTATTAAACAGTTCAGCAAAAGCTACCTGAAGACTATCCTCATCAACAGACTCATCAAGAGAGACTTCTGAATCATCATCATTAACTACAATCTCTCTCTCACCAGTCACACTAGCAGTAAAGGCAATAAATTTTTCTTGCCTTTAGGAGACTCATCACCTTCAGAATCACTAAGTGATGCTGCCATGGCTTTCTTGCCTTTAGCCTTAAGGTATGTGGGACACTCAGATTTAACGTGCCCATATCCTTCACATTCATAGCACTGGGCACCACGGGATCTACTATCCCTATCCTCTCCAGACTCACTCCTGCTATTGCTACTCTTTCTAGGCATAACCTCTATATCCCTGTTACTGCTATGGCCACTCTTCTTAAATTTAAGAAATTTCTTAAACTTCTTTGCAAACAAGGCCAAATCACGATCCGTGATGGTATCATCATCACAGACGAATCATGCACAACTTCCTTAGCGATTTTCATCGCAAACGTTTTTGGCTCTCTATAACCAGGAAGCTTTTTCTCATAAACCTGCAGTTTTCCTACGAGTTCATCTAAATTAAGCTGATCGAGGTCATTACTTTCCTCGATGGCGGTGATTTTGGGTAGGAACTTATCAGGTAGGGATCTCAGGATTTTCCTAACTATCCTACTGGTAGGAATAGTCTCACCTAGGTTAAAACTAGAGTTAACAATCGTTAATCTCAGCATAAAATTCATCAAAGGTCTCATCATCCTTCATTCTAGCGACCTCAAACCTAGTAGCAAGATCCTGGAGTCTACTATTTTTAACAGACAATGTGCCCTCATGCACAGTCTGCAGGATGTCCCAAGCATCCTTGGCTATCTCACACATAGAGATTCTCCTAAATTCAGCAGAACAAACAGCACCATGTATGGCATTAACAGCCTTGCTGTTCCTATTGCTAGCATCAAATTGGTCCTTGGTCCAGGTCAATTTATCTTTAGGGGAAGATACCCCATCAACAATAACAACGGGAGGTTTCCACCCGTGTTCAACAGTCATCCAGACCCTCTCATCTAAGGACTTAAGAAACGCTCTCATGCGAACCTTCCAATGCAAATATTCCGTGCCATCAAAAAATGGCGGACAATTTAAGGGTTGACTACGCTCCATAGCTAATGGGTCAAGGATCGAGTTCAGGCTCTGATACCAATTGAAAGTTCGGGGTTATCCTAAGTTCTGACCCTATGCGGAAATAATCACAATTAATTGAGACAAGTCATAATTAATGTGTCTATGGAAAATCAACTACCAACCACAAAATCCAAAAACAATAAAATCCACAATATTAATCAATAATAGAAATTGCGGAAAAGTAAATCAATCACACAAAATTCAACACAATGATTTTGGTGACGAAGTGGAAAACTCTTCCGAGTAAAAAACCACTCCGGGTATAGGCTACCACCCGAATCCACTATATCGAGAAAAACTTACAGCGATGGTCAAGACCTATGATGGCAACTCCACCGACTCAAGTACCTATAAACTGCAAGAACTCAAAGCAACTCCTCAAGCCCGCAACCCACGGTTTTCTTCAGAACCTCTGAAGTCTCTGAGTAGATTATATCACCAATGACGTCGGAACTCCGACTACCAAACTTCCTCCTAAAGAACTCTAAAGGATTGGGGAATTTGGGTTAAGTTGTGTTGAAGGTTTATCAAAGATGGAATCACACCATTAATGAAGAAGACAATAAGAATAAGAAGTCTTCAATGGTGGATTCAAATAAGGTTGAAAGCTTTGAGAGATTTAGGCTCAAGAAATAATTGCTTCAACTATTGAGAATGGCGGCTAAGGGTTATATTTATAGGTAGGGTGAAAACCTAGGGTTTTGCAGGCCAAAAACGCGTTCAGATCGCAGTCGCGTTCGAACGCTTACTAGAACGCTACACGAACGCACCTTTCTGTGAAGACTCGTTCGAACGTCAATCGAACGCAAAACGAACGTGAGCTCTCTGGAATGCTCCCGTTCGAACCCCACAAGAACGTGCCTCGAACGTTTGCTCTCTGGAATGCTCCCGTTCGAACCCAATAGAGAACGTGCCACTAACGCCACATGTTCGAACCCACAAACGAATGCAGCACTAACGCCAATCGTTCGAACACTGCAACGAACGCACCACGAACGTATGTCTGATGCACAGCAGCCAGAAACCAGTCCAATTGCACAAAGATCTTCATGAAAGATTACAACTCAATTGAACTTGTTTTGTCATGGATACATGCCAATAAAAAAGGTGCTAACACATGTCATTTTCTAATTTGCTCGTGGTACTACGTCACTCATACCTCCGTTGCACTAAAGATTTACTCCCAAATATGACAATACCCATTATGTGACAGCTGAAATAAGACTGACACGTGGGCACCACGTTATTGAAAAATGAAGCTTAACTTGCATGTCCCAACAAAGAACAGGAAATTTTAGAGATGCAGTACGTGTTATTTTATGTGGTGTTTGTTGTGATCACACGGCAGCACCGAAAGTAGCAAAACGTGTGTGTGTGCAGTGAGTGAGTGCAAGCTGTGTGTGTATGTGTTGCCAGCAAGTGCCAAACCGCGTGGCACTGTTCACGCGGTTTGGGCACTATAAAATGGAGTTCCCAGGCCATTGTAATTCATCCCAAGTATCCCAAAGTGTGTATAAGCTCCAAGTAGAGAGCTTGAGAGTGTGTGAGGTTTTTTGTTAAGTTTCTAGTTGTAAACTTGTGTAATCTATTCTTGTAGTAATAGAAATACAATTCGGTTTTTTCCTCAAATACACTCTAAAGTGATCGGTGAATCACAACAAGTGGTATCAGAGCTTTGGTTTTTCATTGGGATCGAAAAACCGAAGAACGGAGCTCGGTTCAGAAAATTCGAGTTCCGGCAAAGTTGTCAAAAATCAACTTTGAGCATACCATCAGCTAGTTCACGTCGAGACGAGCACGGTGGTATTTTCCGCCGATCAAACAGAGGTCCAGGGAGCCCGCACGCGCTAGGCAGAGAGATCTCCACGCGCCGCCAGCTGCGCCATGCGCCGCACGCGCCAGACGAAGGTTGAAGACGACACACGTGGCCGCCACGTCAGCGCTGAGTCAGCCGCCACGTCAGCGCACAGTCAGCGCACAGTCAGCAGACACGTCAGCAGACACGTCAGCGCCACGTCAACCGCCACGTCAGTGCCACGTCAACAAACCCGGTCCCACTTGCCACGTCAGCAGCCTGGTAAATTTCATTTAGCCCCCTGAAGTTTTGAAATTTACAGTTTTGCCCCAGAACTTTTAGGAATTTACAAATCAGCCCTTGTGTCGGATTTAGACCAAAGAAGTATCTATTCCACCATTTTCGACTGTTACGGACGCAACGGTGACCTCCGATTTGTGAAATTCAGCCCCAATTTTATTGTATTTACATTTTAAACTTTAAAATTTAAAATAGAAATTGGAGATTCGTCTTCTGGTGCAATGATTAAATTGGCTGCAACTAATTACTCCCTCTGGAGACCTCGGATGATAGATTTCTTGCATTGCAAAGATTTGTTTGATGTCATCGAGTTGAAGGGAGTGAAACCAGAGTCTGTTAAGGAGTATGACTGGAATAAACTCAACAACAGAACTTTGGGTCAGATTAGGCAGTGGATCGGTCACAGTGTCTTCCACCACGTAGCACAGGATTCAGATGCTTACGTGATGTGGATAAAGCTGGAAGACATGTTCCAGGCCAAGACAGCTCGGAATAAAGCCTTAATCATGAGGCGTTTGGTGAACCTGAAGCTACGGAGTGGAACTTCCGTTGCAGAACACACCAACGCGTTCCAGAGCCTGGTGAACCAGTTGTCTGCAGTAGACATGCAGCTGGGAGATGAAGTACAAGCCCTCTTACTACTCAGTTCCCTTCCTGATAGCTGGGAGACATTGGTGGTTACTCTCAGCAATTCCGCTCCAGGAGGTAAAGTTACCATGCCTATGGTAAAAGATGCCCTGTCGAATGAGGAGTCCAGGAGAAAAGATGTTGGCTCAGAACAGACAGAAGCCTTCGTCACAGAGACTCGAGGAAGACATCAAGGAAGAGACGGAGAGAGAGCCAGAAGCACAACCAGGGGTAGATCCTCAGATGGAAGGAAGCCTACCTATAAGTGCTACCATTGTGGCATTGTAGGCCACCTAAAGAAGAATTGCCGAAAACTGCAACGAGAGCAGATAGAAGGCAATCACCAGCCGAAGAATGACGAAGGAGAGACACTGGTCGTTGTCCAAGCAGATGTAGCAATATGCTCCATACAGGAAGAGACATGCCTTCACAACGTAACCCAAGATGTTGAGTGGGTGGTAGATACTATAGCATCCTACCACATCACTCCTCACAGAGATTTCTTCACAACATACAAAGCAGGAGACTTTGGAGCAGTGAAGATGAGAAATATCAGTTCCTCTGGGATAGTAGGAATGGGTGATATTCAGTTGCGGACAAATGTCGGGTGTACATTGATCTTGAAGGATGTCCTGCATGTTCCAGAACTTCGGCTGAATGTACTCTCGGGGATAGCTCTTGACAAACAGGGCTATGAAAATCACTTCAGAAATGGCACATGGAGAATGTCGAAAGGTGTCATGGTTGTCGCCCGAGGACATGCTTGCGGCGCCACTATACAAGACTCATGTGAAGATTTGTGCAGACAGCCTCAATGTAGCTGAAAAAGAGGCTTCTCAAAATCTGTGGAACCAGAGACTCGGACACATGAGTGTGAGATGGTTGTCTACCCTGAACAACAAGGAGCTTACCAAGGATGCTGCACGAGGTCCTTGCAACCACTACTCAATTGGTAAGCAACGCAGAGTCTCATTTGATTTCTCTTCTGAGAGAAGATCAGAGTTGCTCAGTCTGGTGCACTCTGATGTTTGTGGTCCCTTGGAGGTTGATTCATTGGGCGGTAACAAGTATTTTCTGACTTTCATCGATGATGCTTCACGGAAAATCTGGGTGTATTTCCTCAAGACGAAGGATCAGGTCTTAGATCAGTTCAAGCTGTTCCACGCCATGGTAGAGCATGAAACAAGGAAGAAGCTGAAGTGCCTTCGCACAGACGATGGAAACGAGTACAGTTCCATGGAGTTCGAAGCCTACTGCATGAGACATAGCATTCGACATGAGAGAACTGTTACACATACTCCACAACATAATGGTGTCGCTGCAAGTATGAACCGCACCATTATAGAGAAAGTCAGAGGAATGATCAGTATGGCTAAGCTGCCAAAGCCATTCTGGGGAGAAGCTGTTTGTGCTGCCTGTTACCTGATCAACAGATCACCATCTGAACCGTTGAACATGGAGATTCCGGAGAAAGTGTGGTCTGGTAAGAATCCCTCCTACACTCACCCTAGAGTATTCGGTTGTTTAGCCGTTGTACATGTATCCAATGAGCTCAGGGAGAAGCTCGATGCAAGGACAACTCCATGTATATTCCTAGGCCATGGAGATGAAGAATTTGGATACAGACTATGGGATCCGAAGGTGAAGATGGTCATCAGAAGCCAGGAAGTAGAGTTTCTTGAAGACCAGACAATTGAAGACATTGAAATACCCATGATGTCTTCCAATTCCAGTGCCAACAGAAATCCAGACCCAGCACCAGCATAATTGGCCACAGATAGGGTGCACGAGGAAATTCCAGAAGCAGAACCAGAGGAGGCAGATAGAGATGTTGAGCAGGGGGAGACACAGCCTGTTCCATCGGAGATTACAGAAGAAAGTGTTGAGCAGGGGGAGCCGCAACCCACTCCACTAGAAGCTGCAAGATCATTCACAGAGATGGATGATGATAGACCTCCTGAAACCAGTGGACCTCAGACAAGAAGATCTGAGCAAGGCAGGATTCCATCAACCAGATATCCGGGATCCGAATATATTCTGCTTACTGATGTGGGGGAGCCAGAGAGTTTCCCAAAGGCAAGAAAGCACTGAAGAATAAACGGGTGAAGAAACATGGCAGCAAAACTGTGCAGAGACACAACAGAAGATTACTGTGCAGAGACACAGTGGATTGTACTATGCAGAGACATAGTAGGAGAATACTGTACAGAGATGCCGTGAAGTGTGCTGTGGAGAGACACAGCCGACATGTCAATAAAGGAACAATGATCGGGACAAGCTAGAGTTGTGCAGAGACATAACCGGGATAGCTGTCAGATGACGATTGTTTCAGATACAGAGAACTACGATTGGCTTGATCCTAACTCAGGGTACGTAGGCAGTCATACAGATGCAGCCAGGGGAGGATCCTTTGAAGGATCCGGATTTGGGTGATTGATGGTCGGCACAGATTTTGGGGAAATCTTCACCGAGGGGGAGATTTGTTGTGATCACACGGCAGCACCGAAAGTAGCAAAACGTGTGTGTGTGTGCTGTGAGTGAGTGCAAGCTGTGTGTGTGTGTGTTGCCAGCAAGTGCCAAACCGCGTGGCACTGTTCACGCGGTTTGGGCACTATAAAATGGAGTTCCCAGGCCATTGTAATTCATCCCAAGTATCCCAAAGTGTGTATAAGCTCCAAGTAGAGAGCTTGAGAGTGTGTGAGGTTTTTTTGTTAAGTTTCTAGTTGTAAACTTGTGTAATCTATTCTTGTAGTAATAGAAATACAATTCGGTTTTTTCCTCAAATACACTCTAAAGTGATCGGTGAATCACAACAGTGTTTGTATCTTATGGTGTCAAATTTAATTAAATATAATATCTATCTATTTAATAGATGTTTCAAAATATTTGAATACAGATAGTGTTTGTTTTATATATATATATATATATAAATTGACATGTTAGTGATTCGGGAAACAAGTCATAAACGGATATTCGTATTGTATTGACATGATTACGTAAATAAATTGAAATAATATAATTCAAATATGATACAGTTAATAAATAGATTGACACAATACAATATGATTATTAATCGTATATCGTCATCCATATGTTGGCAACTCAAGTAATTCTCTTATTAGATATCCCTCAATCTATTAATTGATAAACAAGTTGAAAAAGAAGAACAAACAGTAATATTGCAGTGTTTTTTTGTACATTAATGCATTGGATTTATGTTTTGTTTTTTTTTTATTAAATAAAATGGCTATGGTGAAGATTGTCCCTTTCAATATGAAGTGGACAAGACATAATGCTTTAAGAACTGGCCTTCACTATAGATGTAAAAATGCTAAAAGGTTCATTTAGAGAATTGATGAATCAATGGAAGTGGTGGTTTTCATGGTCACAGCACTATCTCCATTACCACTAAAAGGTTGAATTATTAGCAGTCACTTTTCAAAGGAATGCTTTAACAAAAATTTTGGTTGAGATTTTAAATCATTTTTCATCTCGAATTTCAATTTTTTTATCTAAAAATTCTCAATCAGAATTCGGGACAAATTATCTCAATTCAAAAACCGATACAATATCCATGATAAGTTTTCATTCCGAATCCATAATCGAAACGGATTTGGAAAATCCCCACCTGTAACCATGAGTTCAAAAAGTATTTTTTTTTTAACCCCCACTGGAAGACTTAGTATGAACGGGGTAAAACAGTATAAGAATAAAGGCCACTTTAAATCCAAAAATTGCCTATAATATGAAAATACTTTAAAACACCATTCTTTTTAAAGTTTTTGCTTAGTTTGACAATTTTACCATTGAAATTTTTAAATAATTAAAATAAATGACAAAATCTTTTTTTAACCAAAAAATATGATAATTATTTAATTAAGAAGGATTTACATTTTTCAATCTGAGTAAAACCTTACTTTTTAACAAAAAAAGGAAAATTATTTAATTAAGAAGGATGAACAATAAATATTACTATTAAATTAACACTCACTACAAGAAATGTTACTTTTAGCGTCGAATTAATTTTCGACGCTAAAGGACTAGTTCATTCGTATTTATTTTATTTAATAAAATTTAATTAAAAATTTATTTTATTTTTTTAAAAAAATTTATAAGAACAAAAATAGTTATTAGAATAAAAATTATTTTACTATTATTTGGTAAAATTATTTTTATTATAATAATAATTTTCAAAAACAAATCCGAATTTTTTCCTTAAATAATAATTTTCTTATACCCTTTAGCGTCGAATTATTCGACGCTAAAAACAATAAAATAATATTTATATTTTAATATTATTTCACCATTAGCGTCGAAATATTCGACGCTAAAGGTATTAAATAAATTTTCATTTTTTTAATTTAAAATAAATTTAGCGTCGATATTTTCGATGCTAAAATAAAAAATAAATAAGTTTTTTATTAATTACAAAATTATTTGGCGTCAAAAATATTTGTCGCCAATTACGTGATTTAGCGTCGAAAAATAATTTCGACACCAAAGGACTCCAATTTGTCGTCGAAATTCTTTTGACGTAAAATGTTGTACTTTATCTTCGAAATTACAATTTCGATGCTAATCGTCTTTCTCGTCCACGTTTTAGCGTCTAAAATTTTTCGACGCTAATAATATTTAACGTCAATAGATTTTATTTTAGCGTTAATATTGTTCGACGCTAAAGACTTTATTTTTTATAGTGATAGTAATTATTAATCATGTAAAATGTATTTATATGAGAGAAAATATTCGGATATTAAGTTAGAGCATTACTATAATTTTTTAACTTTTTTTTTAATTTAATTAAGAAAATGCTATACATATTTATATATACTAAATTTCAAATCTTCATAAGTTCGTAATTCATTCTCAACCCTCACAAAGGTCCTCCTAATTTGAGCTCTCCTCTTATTGGGTGAAAGTGCACTGCATATAGGAATGAATTTGTCTATAAGTGTATGTTGACGGTGTTTTTTAGGCACTATGATATTTAAGCAGCATGGCAGGGGTAAAATGGTAAATTCCCTCCTTGGTCAAAATCATTAAAAAGGACCATCATGACTGACCACATAAGTGAGGGTCGAGCACTTAATGGTAGGTGACCGACCACTTCGGTTCGGATGACCGGTCATTATCAGATCGGCGGAAGCATTCTCAGTTCAAAGGACCATCATGACCGACCTCATGGATAAGACGACAAGTTATCCTATTTTCATGGGGAAAACTGGTGAGACAGAGTCCTAGTAGGATAAAAGAAGTAAATGTAGTTTTGATCAGGAATCCTTATGGGAAAATAGAATAGTTTCAACTAGGAAATTCTTATAGGAGAAGGAATCTGATTTCTACACTATTATAAATAGAAGGGTAGCGTGTGCATAAAGGGGAGAAACAAGGGGAGAGCATTAAGAATCATCATCAGAATCATTACCATCAGACTTGTAAAAAACAAGAAGCAGAGCTGAGAAGCGTGTTTGAGTAATAAAAAGTATCATCCTTTTTGTGCCCGTGGACGTAGGTCGGACCAAGATCCGCCGAACCACGTTAAATCTCCTTGTCAATTGGCGCATTTTCTGTCTTCTGCTAAGTTTGCTTTTGGTTTCCCCCATAACCAAACAAATTCAATATTGAGGGAGGATTACCTCGAGAGTAATATTCCCATATTGCCCTGAGATCAAAATCAGCCGTCAACAGTTGGCGCCGTCTGTGGGGAAGAACAAAAAGTGGCTCGCGTAGTAAGACGATGGCAGAAGGTGGAAATCACCAATCGTCGGGGAATCCGGCTACAGAGTGGATGAAGAAGATAGAAGAAAGCATAAGGAAGGACAGAGAGGATAATCAGACCCTCCTAAAAACCATGATGGACCGACTGGAGAAAATGGAAGGGGGGAACCGCGAGAAGCCTGAAACCAGAGCTAATCAAAGAAGAGGAGAGATAGCAGATGGAAAAAGGGTCGCCGATGTGAGTGATGACGATGAACCGATGAGGAAGGGTCCCTACGGGATGAGGCCCGTAGTGGTAGAAAAAGATTTACAAACGGAGGATACGTGGGAAGAAGAAGAGGGGAGACAATCACCATATTCTTCCTATGATAGCCCCCGCGACACCAGAAGAGGAAATATGAAGCATGGTGAAACTGGACGGGAAGTCTCAAGTCATGAGGAACGCCGCACTCGTGGTGACAGACGCGAAGGAGGCCGCGGGAGGCGGCATAGTGACACAGATGGCAGTATAAAGTCTTGGTTAAGAAAAGAAATGGCCAAGTGGGGAGTAAACCCCAAAATTGATACAGCAGATGCTCGGGATGGTGAGGTTGAATCTCCCTTCACAGAAGAAATAAGGTCGGCAAAATTCCCAAGACATTTCAACATGCCATCCATGACGCCCTACAAAGGCCATTCAGATCCAAAGACCCATTTTGAAAGTTTCGTCCTATTAATAGAGGTCCAAGGGGTAGTAGGGGATGCCATTTGCAAAGTATTCCCCCTAACCTTGGGCGGGTCTGCCATTCTGTGGTTCAGAAGTCTTGCCCCGGGAAGCATCAGTAGCTTCGCTCAACTCAGAATGTCATTTGTTCGACACTTCACAAGAAAATGGTGGGAGAATTGAGACTGATGAAGCAGGGGGATGATGAGCCCCTGAGGAATTTTATTGAAAGATACCACAATTTGGTGCTCGAGGTCGGAGCGTACGAGTCATCGGAAGCGCTAGAAAGTCTCAATGGAGGTTTGAAGGTCGGGAAGTTGTGGACTCACCTGAGGATTCAAGACGTATCGGATTATGCCACTGCCCTGGAGTTGGCCAGAAAGTTTATCTTAATAGAGGAGGAGAAAAAGATTGGCCGGGGAGTAGACACCCGAAAGGCTAAGATACTCAGGTCAGACAATCAGTGGGATTCGATTAGAAATTTGAGGAGACCAATCCCGGAGCAGAAGAAACTCAGACCGACACCTCCGAGTAGTCATGTTCAAAAGATAAAGTCATCTGTCCAAGTCAACCGTGTCGCGGGGAGAACATTATACACCCCCCTGAACAAACCTATAGCCCAGATAGTTCGGGAAATCCAGGATAAAGGTCTGTTGGCCGAGCCTAATTTGAAAAGGTTCCCGATTGAGGAGGGAAATAGTAGGGCATACTGTATCTACCATAACGTAAGGGGACATGCCACGAATGGGTGCAGAGACCTGCGGGAGCAGGTGGAAGACTTGGTGAAAGAAGGCTATCTCAGTGTATACATAGACCATTCGGTTTTTGAGGTCGACCAAGTTGATAGCGGAAGTCATCCGGTCGGATACGTGGAATGCTGAGATGCAGAGAGGATGTATTAAGAAGAGCCTTGCTTGTAGTGATCCTTGTAGAGTTGCAAGAAAGGCAACGGATCCCAAAAAGGTGAGTAAGACCTTTTCTGTCTTAGGTTGACATTTGATTATGCTTTTTTGTTATGGCTCACACAATGGTTTTGATATTTGTTTTACGGCTCGGGTCTGCTCTTGTACCGCCGAGTCCGTTTTGTTGATATATGTTTTACGGCTCGGGTCTGCTCTTGTACCGCCGAGACTGATGTTTCTTTCCGGCTCGGGTCTGCTCTTGTACCGCCGAGACTGATGTCTCTTTCCGGCTCGGGTCTGCTCTTGTACCGCCGAGACCGATGTCTCTTTCCGGCTTGGGTCTGCTCTTGTACCACCGAGACCGATGTTTCTTTCCGGCTCGGGTCTGCTCTTGTACCGCCGAGACCGATGTTTTTTTTTCGGCTTGGGTCTGCTCTTGTACCGCCGAGACCGATGTCTCTTTCCGGCTCGGGTCTGCTCTTGTACCGCCGAGACCGATGTTTATTCGGCTCGGGGCTGGATTTCATTCCGCCGAGGCCACTTGTTTATTCGGCTCGGGGTTGGACTTCGTTCCGCCGAGGCCACTTGTTTATTCGGCTCGGGGCTGGATTTCGTTCCGCCGAGGCCGCTTGGTTATTCGACTTGGGGCTGGATTTTGTTCCGCCGAGGCCTTATGGTTTATTCAGCTCGAGGTCGGATTACGTCCCACCGAGTCGGCTTCTTTGGATTGGGGATGTAACATTCCCCCAGAGCCAAGTCTTTCTTTTAGCTCGGGGTCGGGTTACGTCCCACCGAGTCGGCTTCTTTGGACTGGGGATGTAACATTTCCCCAGAGCCAAGTCTTTCTTTTAGCTCGGGGTCAGGTTACGTCCCACCGAGTCGGCTTCTTTGGACTAGGGATGTAACATTCCCCTAGAGCCAAGTCTTTCTCAGCTCGGGGTCGGGTTACGTCCCACCGAGTCGGCTTCTTTGGACTGGGGATGTAACATTCCCTCAGAGCCAAGTCTTTCTTTTAGCTCGGGGTCGGGTTACGTCCCACCGAGTCGGCTTCTTTGGAATGGGGATGTAACATTCCCCCAGAGCCAAGTCTTCTTTCAGCTCGGGGTCGGGTTACGTCCCACCGAGTCGGCTTCTTTGGACTGGGGATGTAATATTCCCCCAGAGCAAAGTCTTTCTCAGCTCGGGGTCGGGTTACGTCCCACCGAGTCGGCTTCTTTGGACTGGGGATGTAACATTCCCCCAGAGCCAAGTCTTTCTTTTAGCTCGGGGTCGGGTTACGTCCCACCGAGTCGGCTTCTTTGGACTGAGGATGTAATATTCCCCCAGAGCCAAGTCTTTCTTCAGCTCGGGGTCGGGATACGTCCCACCGAGAGACTTATCATCGACAAGGGATCGGAGCATCTCCCCCATGGTCGGCCTTCTATTGGTCTGGGGAGGTGACATTCCCCCAGAGCCAAATGTTCTTCTCAGCTCGGGGTCGGGTTACATCCCACCGAGTCTATCGTCATCAGCATAAGGGCTGAGCATTTTTTCCACAGGTAGATATCGGGATCCTCGTTAACTGAGTTCATGAAGATGGCAGGAATGACCAGATTTGCAGCCAATGCATTTTTCTCTGAAGTTCCTGAAGTGACCACCGACGGATTCATTGACACACCATCTTTTTTATAGTTCCCAGCATCAACTCACAAACTCGTTGTTACCGAGAACTAGGGGATAGATGTTGACGGTGTTTTTTAGGCACTATGATATTTAAGCAGCACAGCAGGGGTAAAAGGGTAAATTCCCTCCTTGGTCAAAATCATTAAAAATGACCATACTGACCGACCACATAAGTGAGGGTCGAGCACTTAATGGTAGGTGACCGACCACTTCAGTTCAGATGACCGGGAATTATCAGATCGGCGGAAGCATTCTCAGTTCAAATGACCATCATGACCGACCTCATGGATAAGACGACAAGTTATCCTATTTTCATGGGGAAAACTGGTGAGACAGAGTCCTAGTAGGATAAAAGAAGTAAATGTAGTTTTGATCAGGAATCCTTATGGGAAAAGGGAATATTTTCAACTAGGAAATTCTTATAGGAGAAGGAATCTGATTTCTACACTATTATAAATAGAAGGGTAGAGTGTGCATAAAGGGGAGAAACAAGGGGAGAGCATTAAGAATCATCATCAGAATCATTACCATCAGACTTGTAAAAAACAAGAAGCAGAGCTGAGAAGCGTGTTTGAGTAATAAAAAGTATCATCCTTTTTGTGCCCGTGGACGTAGGTCGGACCAAGTTCCGCCGAACCACGTTAAATTTCCTTGTCAATTGGCACATTATCTGTCTTTTGCTAAGTTTGCTTTTGGTTTCCCCCATAACCAATCAAATTCACTATTGAGGGAGGATTACCTCGAGGGTAATATTCCCATATTGCCCTGAGACCAAAATCAGCCGTCAACAGTGTATGCATTGTATTGAGGAAGTTCAATGTATGCAGTTATGTTTTGAAGCCTTGGGTTCCAATGAATTCATTTTCTTATCGTTGTATACTAAATTCAGTATATTGAGTTGATTCATTTTCAATGTTTGGGGTGGAATAATTTGATTTTTCGTATTCTTTAATGTTTTTTTTTTAAATCGTTGGAAATCCCACCCTCAAACCACTCATTTTGGGCCTAAGCGCAGTAGGTAAAACCCTGGCGGTCCCAGATTTTTACAAGAAGCATACCCCCCGGATTCGATCCCAAGATCTCAAGGTGAGATCTTGGACCTTAAGTTGTTATTTTCACGTTCTTCAATATTTTGTAGAGTCATAGGTTCAATTTATTAATATATCTATCTATTCATTATATGTTGATATGTTTTTTCATTGTTGGGCTCAATTAAATAGATTAGAGCTAGTGTGCAAACCATTGCAGAAATTAAATCTTGGATTGAACAAATGTTGCTTCTTGATACAAATGACAATGACTATCATTTGGGTTGTAGGTGGAGAACTTAAGCGATTAAGTCTTCGGTTCTTTTGAATAATTGAGCTTGGTTTGAAAAACTTTATTATTGCTGTCATCATCCAATGAAGGCTATTTAACCTAAGGGTGGCAACGGGGCGGGCCGGGCCCGAACCAAAAAAAATTGGCCAGGGCCCGAAAAAGCCCAGCCCGGGCCAAAATCCGGTCCGATTTATTTATTTTTTTAAATTTCAAATAAAATATATATTATATAAATATATCATACATTCACACTAATTGCAAGATAATTTATAAATACATCAAAATTTTCAATATTTCATCCATAAACTAACAATCCAAAATACCACAAAATTACAAATAAATACCTCAAAAGTTTCAATATTTCATCCATAAACTAACAATCCAAAATACCACAAAATTACAAATAAATACCTCAAAAGTTTCAATGTTTCATCCATAAACTAACCATCCAAATGTCATAAACAAATACATCAAAAGTTTCAATGTTTCAATCATAAACTAACAATCTAAATACCACAAACAACGAAACAAATACATTAAAAGTTTCAATATTTCATCCATAAACTAACAATCCATAAACTAACAATCCAATTATCCAAATTCCACAAACTAATGCATCAAACTAATCCAACTCTTGTGGCTCAAAGTCTTCTTCCACTTCATCAATCAGTTCCTCTCCATAAATTATAAGTTGTTCATGAATAATACCTAATGAGAAAAAATGTTAAAACATGTAAATCAAAGAAAAATATTAATTAAGAAATAATCCTATTTTCAATTTTACTTTTTTTTTTAATATTTAAGCCCGGGCCGGGCCGGGCTTAAACATTTGAGCCCGGCTCGGGCCCGAGCCCGAGCCGGGCTCGGTCCCAAAAGCCCGGCTCACTTATTTTGTCTCCTGGGCTGGGCCAAAGCCCGACCGGGCCGGGCCCGGGCTTTTCTGCCACCCTTAATTTAACCTGGAACTGAACTGAATTGATAAAACCGAGTGTAATATTTATAAAACTCTTTCCTCAGACAGTTTCTTAAGCTTAACTTCTTTTCCTTGCTTTTTAATTTCTATTTCTTGTATCTTTTCTTACATCATCTATTCATCCCATTGTTCAAAGTCATCAATATGAAATAAAACCTACCTTAGAAATCAATTATATAAAAATTGATATAATTTTTTGAATTTAATATTGTTTAGAATAATTTTCTATTTATTAATTATGAATACATCCACCAAAGCATTTAAAGGTTTAATAGATTGGTGATTGAAGGCGGTGAAAGTGTAATTAAAAGTGAAGTAAGAAAAAGTCTTGGACTTTACCTGTTGTAATTGAGCCTCGTAAGAGAATTCGAGTACCAACTACAATATGGGCGATGCTCTCTCGTGTCGATAGAGTGATTCGTTCTGCAAGTGTGAATGACTCTTCATTGGTTAGAATCCTCCTCTTTTTAATTCTCAATGATTTACAATAAATATTTGATGCTATCGCTTGTAATTAATGATATTACTCTGAAGGAAATGTGATGGCCTCTGTTTTTGCTCTCTCTCTCTGAAGGCTGATTGCTTTCTCTCTCTCAGCCGATTTGTTGCTTCTCTTGGAGGGCAAATTTTGGTTAATTTTGTTCATGCTAGCACATATGAGAGTCAAATGAAGGTGATAAAGATACTCACCCATGAGCTTGGAAGCTTCAACATCCATGGAATTTTTGAAATCCTAAATCCGATCAATGTAAGTATTCCGCAACTTTCTTGATTAATTCACACAATAATCACGCTTAGAGATCCTGTGGCATGTCTAGGACACTTACAATGGTATCAGAGCGAGATCTAAGCATGATTTGGATCCTAGGGTTTATAGACTTTAATTTGGGTATTTTTGCTTGGAGCATGAAAATACAAAATTGATGGTTTGGTTGAGCTTGTATGATGTTTAATTGGATTTATGCATCATTGATTTTGTGATAAATTGATTAGATCAAAAATCCCCAAAATCCATGCTTGGCCGATTACTACCCTAGGAGAGCTCATGGTTAATTTTTTGAATTAGACAATTGGATATGTTGATTCACATGAAATTGAATGTTAATTGTTGATTTAATTAGATTGAAATCAAAATTGGATGTTAATTTCATGTAATGCCGTGAGTATGAAGCATGTTGAAATGGATTGATTTTGATTAATTTGTGTTGGACATAAATTATATGTTAAGCATGATTAATTAGATTAATTAGTGTTTTGGAAATACTAGATTAATTAATTAATTGTGTTAATTACATTTCAATTGAATTAATGTGTAATTTGGAATGATATATTAATTTAATTTGTTGTAATTGGGCTAATGGGCTTGTGACAAGAAACCCACTTGGATTCGAAATCCAAGCAAACCCCAAGCAACAGACAGAACCCCAAGAACCGCAAATTTGATTTTGTAGGAACAAAACCCTTCCAAGGCCACAAAGAAGACCCACAAAGAACTTGCCCTTGAGAAACTTTAAGATGAATCCTTGTAGTGTTTTTCTAGCAATGGAGACGCCACTAAGTTTGCCAAAACTTAGATAAGTCGATTCAAACTTGAAAAGGGGAATCCCTCCCTTACAAGAATTTGGCCATAGCCAAAGCTTTAAGCTTTTGTGTTTTATAAATTTCGTTGATTCCTCTCAAAATGAAAAAGAAAGAAAGCTTAAATAGTGTTACAAAGAGAAACCCTAAAGGCATAAAGACAACAATGCCCATAAAGGCTAAATTATAAAAATACCAAAGTCTTCAAGTCTTCAAAGGCCTTTGAAGCTGATTTGGACCAAGTGAAGTGGCTTTGGGCCCTCTCTATTGAAGCCCACATGCGTCTCTATTTGTTTGTTGCAATCGGCCATAATCGGACATACATGACCTAGTCATAATATCCCGATGACTGCAGTACTTAAGAGCACTAGTACCGTATCCTACGTGACATCATCTCCACTATGACTGGAGTGATACTTCCGTCTTGACATCACACCCAATACACTACGATTCTCGATATACCCAGCAGAGGCGTACACAGAACTGGTTAAAGCCCTGGACGACCAAAACCAAAGCATATTGATTGTCGCAAGTATTAGCGATGCAAGTCTCAGGTTAAGACCAAATACACCTACCCTGATTTCAGACTTCCATAGACACATAGTCATACCACCAATGGAATTCCGAGGGGTCTATCCAGAGCGAAGCTGTTTTCCGTACCATCGGTAAAACACAACCTCCTATTACACTTGCATGAGTATCCTATACCCAAATATATGAGAATTATGTCGTTATGATCTCACATAACACGCACAAGTGTAATACTAGTCTATTCCGCATTATCGATGTCCAGTCTCGATAATACTACGACTAGGGATATTTAATGATTAATCCTTCGTGGACTGATACTGTCTCATATCATCTCAATCCAGGAACTAATCATAGGGACCTCCTATCATTTATACATCTAGGTGATCTAATCACAAATGATAAGAGTGCAATCTCCTTGTCACATAGTTAATTTGTACAACAACACCATGATCTGTACAAATAGTGACGCTATGGGTCATAACTGTCCAACACACCTCGACCCTGGGACGTATCCCAACTGATACTGACGCTGATGTGGGCCTCGACCCTGAGACTCATCCCCAAAACTGATACTGATGCTGACGTGGGCCTCGACCCTGGGACTTATCCCAAAACTGATACTGATGCTGATGTGGGCCTCGCCCCCATGTGACTCATCCCCAAAAATGATGCTGATGTGGGCCTCGACCCTGAGACTCATCCCCAAAACTACTGATGGTATGAGTCATGACCCTATGACGCATCCCCAAAACTATTGATGATGTGGGTCACGACCCTGTGACTCATCCCCAAAACTGATGCTGATGTGGGCCTCGCCCCCGGGACTCATCCCCAAAACTGATGCTGATGTGGGCCTCGCCCCCGGGACTCATCCCCAAAACTGATGCTGATATACTGTACTATTGCTGCTTCTGATTGGCTTGCATTTGCCACTTTCTCTTTTTTCCTCTTTGATACATGTGAATACAAAATAGAACAAACACAAAAACAAATGCAAGTATGTTACGTGTATGCATGCATGCATGAATGAATTTCTTATTCCATTGGGTTAGGTCTTCTGCCAGGTCTTCTCTTTCTCATGTAAAATATTGCTTCAATTTGTCCACGTTGATCGGCTCAGTGAACTCATTCCCTTCCAAATCTGACAGTCTCACTGCCCCATTTCCCATTACTTTCTGCACTATGTAGGGTCCTTCCCAGTTAGTTCTAAACTTTCCTATTGGGTCTGTCTTCGACGGCCTTGACTGCTTACGTACCAAATCACCCAATCTGATCTTAGTAGGACACACCTTCTTGTTGAATGCCCGAGCTAACCTCTTGTGGTATATCTGCATGTGATGCAAAGACTTCATCCTCTTCTCATCTAGCAGTGCTAACTGTTCAAATCACTGTGAGGCCCATTCATGTTCAGGCAACTCTGTTTCTGCTAGAACCCATAGGGATTGTATCTCAACTTCCACTGGCAGCACTGCTTCCATTCTGTAGACCAAAGAGTAAGGCGTGGCTCCCGTTGCCATTCTCACAGATGTTCTGTACCCCCACAGGGCGTACGGTAGCTTGCTAGCCCAATCTTTGCAGTTCTCTGTCATCTTGGCTAATATCTTCTTTACTGTCTTGTTGGCTGCCTCGACTGCCCCATTTGCATGCGGTCGGTAAGGTGACGACTTGTGATGTCCTATCCCATATCTCTGTAGCATTGCCTTCGTTTCCCCTTGAAACTGAACTCCGTTATCTGTCACTACATGATGCGGTATCCCATATCGATATATGATGTTCCGAGCTATGAACTTCACCATCTGTTTTGCTGTGATGTTACGAAATGACTCGGCTTCCACCCATTTTGAGAAGTAGTCCACTGCCACTACTATGAAATGATGTCCATTCGATGCATTCGGTCGAATCTCCCCGATCATATCAATTCCTCATGCTGAGAAAGGCCATAGCTCTGATAGCCCGTGTAACTCTGTGTGAGGCAGATGGTTCAAATTACCGTGTGTTTGACAATCATGACAATGTTTTACCAGCTTTGCACAGTCTGTCTCCATGGTCAACCAGTAGAAGCATTGTCTTACAATCTTACAAGACAAGTTCAACCCATTCATGTGCGGTCTACATACCCCGGCATGTACTTCTTCCATTGTCTTCTGAGCTTCTTCTTTTCTCAAACACTTCAGCTGAACGCCATTTGCCTGTCTCTTGTACAATTCTTCTTTCAAAACCACATACTGAGAAGCTAGCTTCTAAATAGCTATTATGTCTTTGCTGCTTGCTTCTTCTGGGAGTTCTCTGAGTTCTAGGTATTGCTGAATATCATGGTACCAAGGTTTTCCGTCGTCGACCTCCACTTTCCAGAACCCTTTCTATCTCATAAATGGGTCTGCTCGCTATTGTCAGTATCAGTGGTCTCATCACTAACTTCTCTGGATTTTCCCAAGTCGCCACAAATATAGCTAATACGTCTGCCATCTGATTCTCTTCTCGCGGCAAGTGCTGAAACTTACAATCGGGGATAGCCTGTGCCAACCTTCTGAGGTGAAAAAGGTAAGGTTTCAATCGTTCTTCCTTAAATTCCCATTCTCCCTGCATCTGTCAGACTACCAACATCGAATCTCCATAGACCTCCACGCTCTCAGCCTTCAAGGCTATCAATGCAGTCAATCCAAAAGCACATGCTTCATACTCGGCCATGTTGTTAGTTACTCCAAACGTCAACCTCTTGGCCATAGGCAAGGTTTCTCCCTCGGGGGTCACTATCACGATCCCAATCCCGGCTCCTTTACAGTTCACTGCTCCGTCGAAATACATCTTCCATCCTTGAACTGTTATTGCTTGGATCTCTTCATCTGGGAATTCAAACTTGTACCGATCCCCTTCAATAGGTTGCAATGCCAGGAACTCTACTACGGCTCGCCCTTTGATTACCTTGGAAGTGAGGTACTCAATGTCAAAGTCTATTAGCAACACTAACCATCTTCCCAACTTCCTCACTAGGGAAGATACCGAATGTAGATACTTCAAGGGATATTCTTTGGCTACCACCTGGATCTTGTAAGACTGGGAGTAATGCCGCAGTTTTCTGGACGCCCATACCACTGCCACACAGATATTCTATACCTCTTGATAACGGGCTTCGTACGGAAGCATCTTCTTACTGAGATAGTAGACTGCATGCTCTACCCCTGTCTCATCTGCCTGTACCATCATTGCCCCCAGTGCTTCTGATTCTATGTCCAAATACAATATCAAGGGTCTGCCAGGTCTCCGAGATTTCAATACATGAGGCTTTACCAAGTATTCTCTGATCTTGTCGAAGACTGCTTGACATTGCTCATTCCATTTCACTGGCTGGTCTTTTCTAAGCAGTTTGAAGATAGGCTCGCATACTGATGTCAACTTGGCGATGAACCGACTGATGTATTGAATTTTCCCGAGGAATGCTCTGACTTCCTTCTCAGTCTTCGGTGCTAGCATCTCTGTGATTGCTTTGATCTTCTCGAAGTCTTCCTCTATTCCTCCCATTCCCACTGTATGTCCCAGCAACTTTCCTGATGTTACCCCAAACACACATTTCTTGGGATTCAGCCGCAAGTTGTATTTGTCAACTCTTTGAAGGAACTTCTCTAGTGCTTCTATATGCCCAATTCTTGTCTCTGATTTCACCATCATATCATCCACATATACTTCAATCTATTTGTGCATCAAGTCGTTGAATAGTGTAGTGGCCATCCGCTGATAAGTAGCTCCTACATTTTTGAGCCCAAACGGCATTACCTTGTAATAATATGTGCCCCACTCAGTGACAAAGGCAGTCTTGTGCTTGTCTTGTTCAGCCATGAGAACCTGATTGTATCCTGAAAACCCATCTGCAAATGAATACATGACAGATAAAGCCGCATTGTCAACTAGCACATCTATATGAGGTAGAGGAAAATCATCTTCCGGGCAAGCCTTGTTAAGATCTATGTAATCCACACACATTCTGACCTTCCCGTCTTTCTTCGGCACCGGCACAATATTTACCAACCACTCAGGATGCTTCACTACTTCCAAGAACCCCACATCTATCTATTTCTTGACTTTCTCTCTGACTTTCTCGGCCCACTCAGGTCTCATCCGTCGAAGTTTCTGTTTCACTGGCTTCATATTTGGATAAGTTGGTATTGTATGCTGGGCGATGCTTCTGTCTACTCCAGGCATGTCCTCATAGGACCAAACAAACACTTTGGTATATTTGGCTAATATTTCTTCTAATTTTTCCCGCTCCTCAGAGGTAACCTCACTTGCAATTAGAATTTCCCTGGGGCTCTCAGGTGTACCAAGGTTAAATGCATTTGTTTTTGTATAGCTGATATCAAATATACTCAAGTCGTGCAAATTGAAAGGGAGAGACTCAGACGAGTAAGCAAAATGATTGTCTTTATTGCTAGCAGATGCATGAATACATTCAAATAAATCAGAGAGATAAACATCTTCATCCTCCACAGATACTTCATCTCCCACAGCTGGGTCAGCCTCCTTTTCCTCGAGGGTCAGGCCCTCCAACTTCATCAGCTCTTCTTCCCATTTCTCTTATTCCTTCATCATAATTTCCGATGCCAGTGACTTCTCACTTATCACATCCTGAAAGATCTCAAACTCGGGCACCACAATCCCATTGACTTCTACCGGTTCAGGTTCTCCATGATATCCCGTTTCCTTCACAAAGCATTCCATCAGCTTCAACCCTTTATTCTTGGCTTTCGGCTTATCCTCATCAGACATGTATCCCAACCCTCTCTGGGTAGTCTGCCCCTTAAGGTTTGGCAATGTTGAACCTTTACTCGGCTCGAACTTCATCTTCTCAATGATCCTAGCCACCATAGGATCCACCCACTCCTCAAAAGTTGCCGACACTTGGAACCTTGTGAAAGGTTGTTTTTCCAAAGCGGCTACAACACTGTCTACCTTAGCTCGGATGGTGACAATCTCTCCCCATTGTTAGCTGATGAGTGGTATTTATATCACCATTTCCTACTCATTTAACCTAATATTTTGTATAGTTTCTTGAGTTTTGTGAATATTTTGATGTGTTTTGTGTTATTTTGCAGATAAATAAAGTTGGGAAAGCATTGGAAGTAATTTGGGGCCAAAACAGTGAAAATTGGACAAAAAGGACATTTCAGTAAATTGTCCGCGTCGCGACGCCAATACCTTCCGTGTCGCGACGCCTAAAATGCGCCGAACAGTGCTAACGTGCGCCGGGTCCACAAATCAGAATCTGAGAAAAGTTTGACTTTGCTAAAATGCGCCGTGTCACGTGTCAGCATCCTACAGTGCCGACAGTCATCATCGCCACGTGTGCCACGTGGCATCCTACGTGTCTCCATGTCATTAGCCACGTCAGCAAGTCAACAAGTCAAGATTGCCACGTGTCGTGCCACATCATCATCAGCCAATCAGGAAGTGCCACGTGTCGCAATCCTGCGGTGCTGACAGTCTCTTTCCCACGTGTCGCCACATCATCGCCACCTCACCGCCACGTCAGCGCCACGTCAGCATCAATCATTGAGTATCTAATCCTTATCTGACACGTGGCGGATAAGAATCTCATCGACCAATCAGAAGCCGCCATGTGTCACAATAATTGAAGCCCAACCATCGCGCCACGTGTCACCTTATCAGCTTATCCAGAATCTTCAAACCGGAGAACCAGAGCGTGCCACGTCGACAAAAGCTGGCATAGCGACGCTGAAGGACCTGGCGTCGCGACGCTGGAAGCCTACCGAGGCCTATAAATTGAGCTCGAGATTTCAGAATTCATTGTACCACTCTCTCTATTCTATTCTCTGTAAAGAGAGAGTTTCTCTCTCTAGTTTCTTTTAGTTTTTAGTTTTTAGTTTTGTAAATAATTTTAATTACGTTTTATTAATATAGTAATTTACTTTTTTACTTTTTACAGTTTTTACTATTTACCATGAGGATGTAACTTCCCCAGCTAGGGTGAAAGGTAATTCTTTTACTGTTACTATTTAGATTAATCTCCCTTAAAAATAATATATTCACTATTTAAAATATTGACTTAAAAAGGATACCGCCAGATTGGTCGGTTGGTAATTCATTTTAATCTGGTTTAAACCTGACTAATAAAGGATACCGCCAGATTGGTCGGTTGGTAATTTAATTTTGGTTCCGCCTTTATGGCTGGTTGGACTTAATTTGACTTAATCAGGATACCGCCTGTATGGTCGGTTGGTAATATTATCATAAGTTTATATATTATTTTATGGGAGATATCTAAATTAGTAGTAGTAAAAGTAATTCCTTTTACCTTAACATTTTATTTTATTTTACTTTTCAGTTTTACTTTATGTCTTTTACTTTTAAGTTGTTACTAGCCCTAGTTATGTGTTAGTTATCTGGGGTTGTGATGAATTCTAATATCACCGGTTTATAAGAGGTTATTTTATAGTTTGGGTAATTTAAAGGTTTACTTATTAAGTCTTAAGCTTAATGCTTCTTGTTGTTTGATCACCAATAAGATTGATGTGGTAAATCTAAAATGAACTAGACATAAGGATTTTAGGTTTCAGCCTTATACTTAATAGCCCACGATCTTCCTTGAGGATAGATAACCCTTTAATAGATTTCCTTACAGGATAGGAATATACCTGTCGGGCGGGGGTAGCCATAATTGGAACTTAAACTTAATGAATCCAGATAATTTGGTTGACATAGACATATGGTTCAATTGGGTTAAACTGGGTATTTACGTCTGACCATCGACAGAGGCTTTTGCATAATTTAGTGTTCCAGGTTAGTAAACTGATTTATTACACAAACATAAAATAATCACTTCATCTTTTAAAAGATATTAGAAGGATTCACAACCCTAGATCTTTGTGTCTTTTGTTATTTTCCTTAGTATTTTCTTTTGTCTTTTATTTATTTATTTATTTTGTAAAACCACTTTCAACCAATCAAACAATCATTCTCTTCACCCCCAATTAGATATTTGTAAATAAATAGATTCGATAATTAATAACAACAGTAGGAATTAAGTCCTCGTGGGATCGATATTTTTATACTACTTGAACGATACGTGCGCTTGCGTTATACGTGTGTGTTTACGCCGATCATTGGCCAAAGTCAATATTATGTGATATTTAACGGGATCCTAGCCCACTAGGAAACACGGTTTCCCGAGTACTCGACAGAGGGCTAGAGGCTCACAGAAAAATAGTGGGAGACAAGTATTGAATTTGCAATATTCGTTTAATTACTTGCCATACGCGCTCAATCAAACATCATTCGGCAAATAAATTAAATGTTAGTTGGACTAATATTTAAATCGTTGTTTTAATTAACAGTTGGACTGTATTCAAACAATTTAAATTATAGTTGATTAAATAGTTGGACTATAGTAATCATTATAATGAATAGTACCGAAATCGTTGATTAAATAGTTGGACTATTGAAATCAAGATAAAATTGAAAGATTAGCATTTAAAACATAATCCTAGGGAAAATGTATTTAAATGATTTAATTTTCAAATTGGGAATAAAATTTCAGGATGGTCCTGGAAACTAATAAGTTACTTTATTTGATAAAATAACATATTAGGCCTAAGCCCGGAATTAAGCAAATAGTATAGCATAATCTTTGGAAGATTTATGTGATGTTAACTTTAGTGCTTAACCTGATAATATTGCCGAGTAGATTCCTTAATTTCTTAATCAGAACTAAGGATTAGATCCTTAAAGTATGATAATGAAATTGAAGGATCTTCATAAATCTATGCTTAGATTTTAGAAGTAGTAAATTGCAATACAAAACTCTTGGAGAGTTAATGACTATTCTCAAGGAGATAAAGTCAAAGTTTGCCAAGGCTAGGCCAAAGGCTTCTGGGGTGTTGAAATAGGCAAAGGCAAAATCATTATAATCTTCAGGGAAGATAAATGACATATCCTAAAATGTCTGACTAAAATGTGGCAAACGGGATCGCGGAAGCGTGACTGCCGTTTGGACAAAGCAGACATGAAGGAACTGAAGACGAGCAAGGCTCTGACTTCAAATGTGTTTGTCATAACTATGTTCACTACTAGTATTGAAATTGGATTTAAATACTTAGTGTGATACATAAATATATACTGATGTTCAGAATCTGCTATGAGCAGGATACTGACTTCAATTTAGATTAATATGCGATTTGGAAACGAGACGAAATTCACTGTTTTAAACGTAGATACCTATATTTAGGAACTACCCTTCGGGTTTGTACCTAAATTTGGAAACTGTTATAATGTAACTAGTTTGACTAGATACATTATCTCCATATCAGTGTTTATCCGTTGCGGATTTAACTTTATATTCTAGAACACTAAAGTGTTTCATTATATAAAGATGATATTGAGATAAACCCATTAGATGTGAATAACAGAATTTATATTTTGAATATAAATAAAATCTCAAACATATAACATGACAAACAAATAGCTCAAACTGATTTGATCAGAAGAAACTAATTTGTGGCATTGTTGTCTGGGACACAATCAAACAAGACTCGTATATCCACAGTTTTGAAGAGTGGGTACTATGACATATTTGATTATATTCAAATAAAGTCTACGAATCTAGTTTATTGGGCAAAGTGCCTATAACACTATTTACTCGGTAAAAGTGCAAATGCCACCGATCTGTTAGCCCTAGTTCATAGTGAAGCAAGTGGGCCCATGTCTAGCTAGGCTAGATGTGGATATGAATATTTCGTGACCTTTACGGATGTGGCATCGCGTTATGGTTATGTGTTTCTTTTGAAACACAAATCGGAAACTTTTAGAGTTTCGACACGAAATAGACAAACAGATCGGCTAAAGTATTAAACCATCACGGTTAGACCATGATGAAAATACATAAGCAATAAGTTTCTCATATACTTGAAAGAGTATAATATTCTTTCAATGAGGACTCCTCCCGGAACACGTCATCCTGACGGTGTGTCCGAACGGAGAAACCGAATTTTGTTGGACATGATAAGGTTAATCATGAGTCGCTCTGAGCTACCATTTCCTTCAACGGATACGCAATAACAGTGCAAAACTTATTTGAATAAGGTTCCATAAAAATCTGTTTGACAGATTTCATAGTAGATATGAACATGAAAGAAACCGGGTTTCTCATTCCAGAATATTTGGGTATGCTGGGCATATGTTTGGATGATACCAAACTAAAACCCAAATCGGATAAGTGCCAAATTGTAGGTTATCCTAGGGATACCAAAGTATAGTACTTATACAACTCACGAGAGAACAATTTAATTGTTGCTCATTATGCGGTTTTCCTAAGAGGAATACCGATATGCTGTAGTAAGTGAGAGGATAGTCAAACTCGATGAAAATTGGAGTAATACTGTTCCAGGCACCGATTCCTAATGGAACACAAATAGTTCATCAAGGATGAAACTATACCAGTAATCTTCGAATACACAAGAACCACGTAAGTCGGAGAGAGTCAGAAGACAACCTGGGGTATGTATTTCTGATTTCACCTCATATGGATTTCAATCTTTTGAGTAATACGAACTGACTACGTATGAAGAAGTGATACAAGGTATCGACTCCTAATTATGGCAAAGTGCCATGATATCCGAAATGGATTTCATGTATACCAACTATGTTTGGATACTAGTTGTTGTACCGCAAGGCATTGTGCCTAATGGTATTATATAAGTCTTCAAGGAAGACATACATGGATGGAAAACTACAAACGTATAAAGCTAGGCTTTTAACGGAAAGGTACCGTTATCAACATTGTGTCGATTACGATGAAACCTTTTACCTGTTGCCACAGTATATCCATTTGGATAATGCTTGCTAATGCTGCATGTTTCATTTATGAAATATGTCAGCTGAACGGGAAAATCACTTTCCTGAAAAGGAAACCTTTTGGAGGATGTTTACAACATCCTGTCGATTTTGTCGTACCAAAACTAGCAAACAAGGTTTGCAGGTTATTCGATCCATGTTTGGATTGAAGCAAGCATAGGTTCTAAGAATTATCGTTTTGATGTAATCATAATGGTTTATGATTTAATTCAAAACGAAATGATTCTTGTGTATATAAGGAGGTTAGTGGGAGCGCACTGACAATGTCTGTCCTATAAAATAATGATGTGTCATTTCTTGGAAATGATATTCCCATAAAAACAATCGTAAAACTCTCCTAGAAAACGTACATTGAAAAATGTACGCGACCTGGTGTCTCATACGCTTTGAGCATATGGATTCACAATCAGGCCAATCCATGTGATAGTCACTGGATTGATGTTAAGAACATCCATTAGTATCTTAGAAAACTAAGGATGCTTCTTTTACAATGGAGATGGAGAACTTGAAGTGACTGGGATCACTGCTACAAGTTTCCTAACCGATAAAGACGACTATAAGTCGCACAACGGTACTATAAAGTTTGAATAACGGAACAGTGAGCTGGAAATCTTCCAAGCAAGATATTGTTACCGAATAAACAAAAAATGCGGGTTATTGCTGCAGCTGAGGCAGCAATAGAAGCCATTTGGGTTGATAATAATCTAATTAGATTAGATATAGTTCTGTTAGCAGCTGAGCTAGGCTTCAGCAAAGGCTAAAGAATTAATGGTCTCATCAACGATCCAGACACATACTTCGATATTCATCTAATTTGTTCGGATCATACATCGTGGCGATGTGATGATCGAATAAATCGCATAAGATGATAATCATGCAAATCCGCTGACGAAATCCTTTCTCACCAGTTTGAGCCAACCGTACATAGTTCGGGTGTCAGACACTCGAGTGACTGGCTATAGGCCAAGTGGGAGATTGTTGGACAGTTATGACTCATAGCATCACTATTTGTACAGATCATGGTGTGGTTGTACAAATTAACTATGTGACAAAGGAGATTGCTCTCTTATCATTTGTGATTAGATCACCAAGATGTATAAATGATAGGAGGTCCGTATGATTTGTTCCTGGATTGAGATGATATGAGACAGTATCAATCCACGAAGGATAAATCATTAAATATCCCTAATCAGAGTATTATCGAGATTGGACATCGATAATGCGTAAAAGACTAGTATTACACTTGTGCGCGTTGTGAAGGCATAAAGGCATAGTTCTCATATATTTGGGTATAGGATACTCATGCAAGTGTAATAGGAGGTTGTGTTTTACCGATGGTACGGGGGAAACAGTTTCGCTCTGGATAGACCCCTCGGAATTCCATTGGTAGTATGACTATGTGTCTATGGAAGTCCGAAATCAGGGTAGGTGTATTTGGTCTTAACTTGAGACTTGCACCGCTAATACTTGCGACAATCAATATACTTTGGTTTTGGTCGTCCAGGGCTTTAACAGGTTCTGTGTACGCCTCTGTTGGGTATATTGAGAATCGTAGTGTGTTGGGTGTGATGTCAAGACGGAAGTATCACTCCAGTCATAATGGAGATGATGGTCACGTAGGATACGGTACTGGTTCTCTTATGTACTGTAGTCATCGGGATAAAATGAAAAGGTCATATTTATCTGATTATAGAGACTAGTTACCAGAGATCCGATATGTGCTTCGTACGGGGCAGACACAATTCCAGCCCCAGGCCTAGCACGTGACATCCGATACTGGATCGAAATACGCAATACTACGTATACTACGCCTGATATAGATCGCTTATTCCTGTAAGCATGTTTCTGGAGAATTGGGTAGGCATGGCGCTTTGCTAGAAGCCAACCTTGTCTTGTAAATTGGTACAAACGTAGTACTATGTACTTACGTAATCGGATAGTCCGACGACCGTATTTACTGCCAACATATCCGGGGATCCCATGGGTCGCTACCCGAAGATTCACCAATGACGTATGACTCGCACTTTATTAATCTGGGATTAATTATGATGAGAGAGAAAATTAATCTGGGATTAATTACGGAGATATTTTATCTGCGATAAAATATTATTAAATAGAGATAACGATTAATTTGGAATTAATTGATAAAATAATATATTCGATATATTATACGAAATTGGATTTCGACGCGGAATTGAAATTGGATTTTAATTCGGGCAAACGAGTTAATTTAGAATTAATTCGTTAGCGACGTGAATAGTGATTTTGCTTTAATTACGTCGCAACGGAAAATTCGTTAATTTGGAATTAGCAAACCCGAGCCTGGGAATGTTTGCGAGCGCATTCTCATTTTGAATTCGAGTGCGACACGCAAGTCACATCAAGCGTCAAATCACTAGTCGCATCAAGCGTCAAATCATTAGTCACTTTGAGTGATGTGACTACTTATCACTTGATTGATTGATTGATGTAAATAGTGATGTGAGTGGTTGGAGCCTTAATGGCTTGACTTTTTGGTAATAGAAAAATTGTATTTGATTATTTGTTTTTTGAAAACAAATTTCTAATACACTTTTTGCTACCAACCAAAATCATCTCTCTTTTTCCTCATTTGTGTTCACGGTTTGGAGCCAAAATGCTCTCTCCCTCTCACGCCCAAAGTGGGTTGTTTTCTTCACTGGTTTCACCGAGAAACACAAGGAGAAAATGTGTGTTGATTTTGTTGCAAAATCAAGAGTGCTAGCACACAATGGAGACTTATGAAGGTGATAGGGAAACCCACCTGTGTGCATGGAAAAATATTACAAAGCTTGGAGCTTGATGGACCCTTCCATGGCCGAATCTTGAGGAGCCGAAATAGTGGACTGCCGTGACTTGGAGGAGGCAGAAAATGGATTTTTTTGTTCTTCACCGCATCGTCTCAACCGATCATTGTGAGTATTCCGCAACTCCTTGATGTATTCACTTTGTATTTTCATTGCTTGATATGATCTTGGGATGCTTAGAAATTTCCAACAACCTCGTGTGCCCGATAGAGCACATTTCACATTCAATCGGGTGCACCTCGTCCAACGCGGCAAAACATCGTGGAAAAGGTAGCCTTTAGGCATTTCCCTCGAATAGAGGACCTTTAATCCACCCTAGTTAGCCCATGCGCATTATATTACAATGCATATAAAATAAAGACAACAATAATATAGGACCTCGTATGCTCGATTAAACATATCTCACATTCAATCAAACATACTTCGTCCGGCGCGGCAAAACGTCGTGGAAAATGTAGCCTTTAGACATTTCCCTCGAATAGAGGACCTTTAATCCAACTTGATTTGCCCATGCGCACTATATCATCATGCATAAATAAGTAACATGCAGAAAGTAATAGCATACTAATGACTAAATCATGCTTAAAAAATAAATAACATACTAGCAACCCAATCATGCTTGAATACAAGGTTGGATGAAACGAAATGTGTGAATCTCTCATATGGTATGTGGCATTGTATCCCGAGTGCAAACCGCAATACCGTCTATCCAGATTCGACTACGGAATTTACGTCCGGGTTTCCATCCGATATACCACAAGAGAGAACACATATTCCATTCATTCAAGGACCACAACATATATCAACAAACGACTCTCATGCGAGGGAATTCTAATAAAAAAAAGATGAGAATAAATAAGAAGGGTGCCCTCAGGTCTAACCTCTTCGGTCGTCTCTCGAAAGTGCGTTACACGGCCGTCAGAAGGGTTGATGCTCCGCAACTCCTCCGGTTCACTGGTCCACTGCTCTCGTTCGCTGATTCGCTGTTTTGAGCTGTTGTTTCCTCTATTTTGCTACTGTTTCCGCTGTATTTTTTGGTCACAGTATTGGCTTACTGGTTTTCGGTAAATAAGGGACTGTTTTGCATTTTTAAGGGGTATTGGGCTGTTGTTTTATGCGGTAATTGAGGTGTCTTAAGGTAGGTTTTTTTGTCACTATTTTTAGAAATTTAGGTTACTGTTTTGCAGTGTTTGAGCTGCTGTTTGATTGTGTATTTTCGGTGACTGTAGTGCAGTTCAGGGAGTTATTCTCGGTGATAGGCAGTACGGTTAATGTGAGGCTTATGGTGCGACAATGTGAAGGTGTTTTGAGGGCTGTGTGATGCGGCAATGAATGGGTTATTTGGTGAGTGTTTTCGTGATGGTGGAGTACAGTAGAAGAGAAAATTATTTGCTTGCTTCTTGCTTTTTTTTCTTGGGCGTGTATGTTAGGGGGAGCAAGGGTTGGGCTTGTGCCTTCTGTTATAGGCAAAGGCTAGGGTTCCTCTTGTGTGAATGGGGAAGGGAATCATGCAATCAATGGTGATATCTCCTAATTAGTATATCACAAGGAAAATGTCTATTTAATTAGGGATATGATTGGGCTTGATTGGGAAGATGATATATTTGATTTGTTTTATTTAGGTATGTGAATTATTTAGATTGGATTTTAATTTGGAATGTGATTTATTTAATTTAGGAAGGATATTATTTTAATTTGTGACATGTGTTTTAAATGTTTTAATTATTTTTGGGTGGGTTTTGGTGGGCTAATTGGGCTTGGGCGTTAGGCTAGCAACAAAACCAGAAGTACCGACACCGTTCGAACGCCGATTCGAACGCTACACGAACCCCCGCAATCTGCTTGACATTCGAACGTATGCACGAACGCAGCACGAACAAAAGCAATGAACATGTGAATTGAATCTGATGACATACTTATTCTGAATTTCCCCTTCCGACATTCGTTTCCCGCGACTTCCGCAACCTAAAGAGTAGTACCTTCGTACGAGACTCATCATCAGGAATTATATGCAAAAATGCAGTGCCTACAATGGAACAGTGAGCTGGAAATCTTCCAAGCAAGATACTGTTGCCGAATAAACAATAAGAGCGGAACATTGCTGCAGCTGACGCAGCAAAAGAAGCATTTTGGATCTATAAAATTCCTAATTAGATTAGGAGTAGTTCTGTTAGCAGCTGGGCTGGGCTACAACACATGCTAAAGAATCACGGTCTCATCAATGATCCAAGTATATACTTCAACTAATTCATCTGATTTGTTCGATCATACATCGTGGCGATGTGATTATCGAATAAATCGCATCATATGATAATCTTGCAAATACGCTGACGAAAGTTGTTTCTCATCAGAAGTTTGAGCCACCCGTACATAGTTCAGGTGTTACACATTTGAGTGATTGGCTATAGGCCAAGTGGGAGATTGTTGGACAATTATGACCCATAGCATCACTATTTGTACAGAACATGGTGTTGTTGTACAAATAAACTATGTGACAAAGGAAATTGCTCTTTTATCATTTGTAATTAGATTACCAAGATATATAAATGATAAAAGTCCATATGATTAGTACCGGATTAATAATATATGAGACAATATTAATCCACTAAGGTTTAATCATTAAATATCCATAGTCGTAGTATTATCGAGACTGGATATCGATAATGCGGAATAGACTAGTATTGCACTTGTGCGTGTTGTGGGAGTGTAACGACATAGTTCTTATATATTTGGGTATTGGATACTCATGCAAGTGTGATAGGAGGTTGTGTTTACCGATGGTACGGAAACAGCTTCGCTCTGGATAGACCCATCGGAATCCCATTGGTAGTATGACTATGTGTCTATGGGAATCCTAATCAGGGTGGTGTATTTGGTCTTAATCTGAGACTTACATCGTTAATACTTACGACAATCAATATACTTTGGTTTTGGTTGTCCGGGGCTTTAACAGGTTCTGTGTACGTCTCTTTTAGGTATACTGAGAATCGTAGTGTATTGGGTGTGATGTCAAGACGGAAGTATCACTTCAGTCATATGGAGATGATGATCACGCAGGGATACAGAACTGGTACTCTAAGTGTTATAGCCATCGGGGAAGTACGACTAGGTCGTGACTTTCCGATCATAAAGAGACTAGTTGCTAGTGATCCGATATATGCTTCGTACAGGACAGACACGACTCCAGCCCCAAGCCTAGCATGTGACATCCGATACTGGATCGTTATACGCAATATTACGTATACTACGCCTGAAAAAGATCTTGTATTCCGTAGAAGAATATTTCTGGAGAATTTAGTAGGCACGGTGTTTTGCTAGAAGCCAACCATGTCTTGGAAATCGGTAAGTACGTGGTACCGGGTACGCACGTGTTCGGATAGTCCGATGACCGTATTTACTGCCAACATATCCAGGGATCTCTTGGGTCACATCTCAAAGATTCACCGATGATATTTGACTCGAACAAAATTAATCTGGGATTAATTATCAAGAGAGAGAATTAATCTGTGATTAATTACGGCAAGAATTAATCTGGGATTAATTGTGTCGAGAATTTATCTGGGATTAAATTCGTCGAGAGGAGAGAACGCGATTAATTTGGAATTAATCGGTAAAATAAATTTAATAGTTAATTAGATTTTACTATTTAATTTATTGGGTTAAAATAATATATTAGATATATTAAATTTCAATGCGGAATTAAATTGGATTTTAAATTCTAGCAAACGAATTAATTTGGAATTAATTTGTAATCGACTTTAATAATAATTTTGCGAGGCATAATTATTTAATTAAATTAGATTTAATTACGTCGCGACGGAAAATTCGTTTAATCGGATTAAATGAACCCGAGCCCGAAGTGTGTTGTATAAGTAATTTGAATTTTGAATTCAAAGTGGTGGGACCCACTCACTTATATCAACTAGTCATTTTTTATGGAAGTTGTTGGGATATTGAATTGGATTTTACTAACCCATCAAACCTACCAACTAAAATTGACAACTAATGAATTTTGGAAATTCTTTGTTTTCTCTCTCGGTTTGGCGGTGAGATGATTGATCATTTTTTCCTTTTTTTTGCCAACTTGGCCGAATGAAAAAAAAAAGGCAAAAATTGCTCTCTGTCTTCTCTGATATGAACGAATGAAAGAAAAAAAAGCAATTGTGGCTTGCTTCCTTTTATTTTTTTAAGGCCGACAGAAGGAAAAAGTAATAGGCAGAAAGAAAAGCCATTGGCTACTGTTTTTTTTTTCTTTTTGAAGGTAAAGGCAATTGTCTTTCTCCTTTTAGAAAGGTTGATGGCCTCTGTTTTTGCTCTCTCTCTGTGAAGGCCGATTGCTCTCTCTCTGTGAGCCGATTTGTTGCTTCTCTTGGAGGGCAAATTTTGGTTAATTTTGTTCTTGCTAGCACATATGAGAGTCAAATGAAGGTGATAGGGATACTTACCCATGAGCTTGGAAGCTTCGACATCCATGAAATTTTTGAAATCTTAAATCCGATCATTGTAAGTATTTCGTAACTTTCTTGATTAATTCACACAATAATCACGCTTAGAGATCCCGTGGCATGTCTAGGACACTTACAAATCCAAATCAACTCATTAAGTTCAAGAATCTAGGGTTACAACTTCACCTAAGCACATACATAATAAGTTCAGGCACTTTTCATTCAATTGAGTTGTTATAAATTATTAACGTAGAACACTAAACTATCTATAAGCCTCTTTCGATGGTCAGGTAGAAATATTCAGATTTAAACCAATTAACTATATATTTATGTTAATTAATTTAAACCAAATTCATTAAGACCGGGTTCTAATATTAGCTACACATGTCTTGCAGGTATATTTCTATTTTGAAGATAAATCTATTCAAACGAATGTGATCATGAACTATTATTCTCACGACTAACTCAAATTTCATCTGTCGAGTTCCTAAGAATTTACCAATACTATTTTATTGTTGGCCCAATAAATAAAATAAGTATCAAAGCACAAAGAATAATAAATAATAAATAACAAACCCAAAGGAATAAAAATAAGCAATTAGATTAATTAAATATACTCGGGATCCATTACAACCATAAATTTAATGATAAAAATTCATTAAATTGGATTGATCAAATTGGATTTAGTTATGGATAATAATTCAATTAATTTGATTAATTTATAATTAATTCAATTTGCCTTGATTTGTGAAATTGAGTTATTGTGGATGAAATTGGATGTATTAGAATGCGTAGGAAAAATTCCTGAAATTTTCCGTAAAACTTTATTAGGGGTAAAATCATAATTTGATGAAATTGTGATACTTAATAATGAATATATGAAATTTGTATCTAATAGGGAAATATAATAAAATCATGAATCATAATGGTATTAGGAATTCTATTTTGGATATTGATTCCATATTCCTTAACATTCCTTAACACCCCCCTCCCCTCAAACTCAAGCTGGTGACGAAGGAAAAAGCTTGAGGTTGTATCTTGAAATCGGAGAGCGGAGTTCTGAAACTGGAAATCTTGAAACTTGGAGGCCTGAAACTTTGTTTGTTATTAACGTCAGTTATCAATCACTGTCACCATCAAAAGCGCTTGTTGTAGCAGATGAAGCTGCTGCTAAAGAAAATCAAAAACAAGAGATAACAAAAAGGTCTTTAGCTTTAAAGCTAAAGATCCCAACAAAGGCTACTGAACAAAAAAGTCTTTAACTTTGAAGCTAAAAATCCTAACAAAGGCTACTGAACAAAAAGGTCTTTAGCTTTGAAGCTAAAGATCCCAACAAAGGCTACTGAAGAAAAAAAGAAGAAGGTGATGATGATCTGCCGCAACATCAACTATAACATGAGGGAGCGAAATCCCGAAAGAGAGCGGAAGCAAATCTGAAAGAGAGTTGAAACTCGAAAGGAGCCGGTCTAGAGCACACTTGTGAAGGGGTGGCGCATGAGAAAAGCAATCTGGTGGTTGGCAACGGGGGGCGCATGAGGGCACGTAATTATGGTAGCCGTGATCCCCCACGCGCCGATGAGAATCAGAGAGAGTGAAACTAGAAAAGTCAAAACCTGAGCTCTGATACCATGTTAGATAATGAAAGAAAGTCTTGAATTCACTCTGTATGAATTTACAATGGTAGGGGCCTTTATATAGGCTACATAGAAAACCAAAATAGAAAAGGAATCATAATCCTATAATAATGAAAAATAATAATGAATATAGGAAATATGTATCTAATAGGGAAATATAATAAAATCATGAATCCTAATGGTACTAGGAATTCTATTTTGGATATTGATTTCACATTCCTTAACATTCATTAACATGATACTTATGAATGTCATAAGTGAATAAAGTAAAATACAGATTTATGATGTGTATACGATACCGATTATTCATCTAGACTGATAAAAAAAAAGTCGATTTTATCCAATAATCGCACTTCCTCCCGAATAACCCTTATAGTCCTGTGGCTGAGGACATGTTTCATTGGCAAGCAACCATAATAGGCCCCCAAGACAGTCCTTATGCAGGGGGTGTATTTCTAGTTTCAATCCATTTCCCTCCTGATTACCCTTTTAAACCACCAAGGTATAGCACAGTCCTTATGCAGTATATGTCTGAATATTAAAATAACAGTGGAGCCCTGCCCTGACTATATCTAAGTTCTGGTCTATTAACAACTTCTTAACATTAAAAATGGAAATGATTTGAACTTTGCTAGTCTAGAGAAATTAACCACAGTGAGGAAGTCACTAAATTCTCCCGATTAGGCAGATAATTATATACCAAATTTCATCCAATTCTATGAAATTGCTGTGGGCTGGTGTTTTCATACATACACCCATCATCCAGGTCCCAATGAAGCAAATATGGCCACTTGTCTAAATAAAACTGCACCTGTTGGTCTACGGATTTGCCCATGAGTGTGAGCATGGGTTGTTTCTGTATTGGGTTTTTGGTTGAGCTTTGAACTGGACCAAGGTGGTCAGTTCAGCTACAGACAAATAAGGTTCCTATTCCGTACATAAGATTCTGATACAGAGATGATGTTTTTAGGGTTTGAATCCGTGACCAAGTGGATATCATGTTAACAAATAACACTTGACCACCATTTTGGTCACAATCTGAATTAATATATTAAAGGATATATTAATCAAATCATACATCCTTAACCTGAACGATGGTTGTGCATTTGGTTTTAATATTGCAACATGAAATCAAATTTTGTCCAGAATCCAAATGTATAAAACCTTTAACTCATTAGTGTCAAAACTAGCACAAATGAAAACTTGGTTCAGTCAAGTTCTTAACTGTGCCATTTGCATACAAGTTGCATGTTAAATCTCAATTAGGTGCATCATCAATGTCAATTGCAAATAAAAGTAATAAACAATAATAACAGATAGATTTTCAGTCTCCCATTTTGGTTGTTTCATCTTTCAGGTATTGCTCTCGAATTTGTTCGCTGCTGAAGACCCTCTGGTGCCAGAAATTTGCTCATATGTGCAAAACAGACAAGGCAATGTTCGAATTAACTGCTAGGAGCTGGACCCAAAGCCAAAAGTATGCCATGGGGGTAAGTGTGAAATCCTCAAGAATTTAAACGGAGCAGGTAAAACTTCCGACTATCCCAAATTCTTATTAGAAACGCACTCTCACTAAGTCACATTGCCGTATTACACAATAAAGATTTATACTTTTTTTCGTTTTGCAGTTATTTCAATCAATTTCAGAAAATAAAATTTTCCTTTGAAGACGCCAGATTCATTTTGATATGAATCATTTTTATAATGTGGAATCTCTTATTAGAGAGCCAATAATATAACACTTTTTTTTTATTATAACTATTTTTATCTTTTGATAGGTATCTGTATTTATTTATCAAAGAAATTGTTCTTTATTTATTCTTTTATTTGTACGTTGAATCTCTAGTTCTTATAAATTTAGGGATAGTACCACGAATTAAAAATAAAATTTGTTTCGAATTTTAAATGAATCGAATAAAAATATAATAGATTATATTCAATTTGTTTAATAAATAAATCTTAATATTAAGATTTGTATTCTAAAGATAATATACGTTTAAATAGTTAAAATTGAAGGAACAAAGCTTATTCAAACATGTTCATGGGGGTATATTTAAAAGTATTAGCGTCCATGTACATGTTCCTCACATGATACCTGCGCCCTTTAATCAGAAATTGATGTGATTAATAAAAAATAATCAGAGATTAATTGAAAATTAATCGGGAAAGATAAAGTTAATATTTCTCATGATTGAAAAATTATTCATTTATGGTGAAAAAAGACTAAATAATTTAACGGTCAGTAGTTAAGATATTATGAATAGAGATTATTTTCATCTTATTTAAGAAAATGTAATAAATTAATAATATACCGATGTTATTATTCAGTAATAATTCTTTTAATCGAGGTGTATTCTCATTATTTATCATCGTTTCTAACATATTTACTCCCATTTTCTTCTTATTTTTTTACACACAAACTAGGGGTGAGCAAAAACCGGTTTCGGTTCCGGTTCCGCATGGAACCGGAACCTACCCGGGAAAATTTGGTTCCGCACTAAGTGGAACCGGAACCTACCCAATTAAACAAGGTACCCTATTATTCGGTTCAATTTGGTTCCGGTCCAATTCCAAATTACCCTATTTTAAAAGATTTTAATGAAAACTACATTCCAATACGAGTCCGTAGGAAAAAAAGGGACCAAACGGTAAATTTTTTTGGAAAAGGTTACAAGACAAATGGTAAATTAATTACACTTGCTCTATTGAGTATTCACTTATCTGGTCCTAATGATGATATTCTTACTTATATTTTAGAGTTGGGATAGTAATACTCTCTATTATTGATCTCCTGTAGGAGACTACTGGTTATTTCTTATGTCTAGAGGATCGAGCTTTACTTTGTCGAAAATGTGATGTTGCCATCCACACACCAAATACCTATGTCTCTACTCATCAGCGATTTCTGCTGACTAGTTTCAAAGTAGGACTTGGATCAACAGAACCATGTGTATCCACTACCATGAACAAGTCAGATTCAGATTGAGCTACAACTTAATATGTCATGAACAATTACAAAAAGTTGTATGTAATGTATGAAGTTGATGTGAAACCGGTTCCATGGTCCGGTTCCGGTTCCGATCATTTTGAAACCGAACCTACCCGGATAAAATCGGTTCCTTCATTTTTGGAACCGGAACCTACCCGATTACAACCGGTTCCGGTTCCAAACCCAGAAAATCGGTCCGGTTCCGGGTAAACCCGGACCATTGCTCACCCCTAACACAAACCTCTATCAAAATTCAAAAAATATTTAAAAATTAAGAATAGATTAACGAATTCTTCAATGAATATGACTTTTCTCGAATTAGCTAATTCATTGGGAACATGCGGATCCAATTTTTTTTATATTCAAAAAATCAGCCTTTTATATTGAAAAAATTAAAAATAAATTAAAAGATATAATAAGATGGTTTTTGGAAAATCGACCGACTAATCAATAACAGTTTTTTTCGAATACATTACAAATATATAGATATATAATTTGAAATCTATA
The DNA here is from genome assembly GCA_019454045.1 of Zanthoxylum bungeanum. Classification (NCBI taxonomy): domain Eukaryota; kingdom Viridiplantae; phylum Streptophyta; class Magnoliopsida; order Sapindales; family Rutaceae; genus Zanthoxylum; species Zanthoxylum bungeanum. The sequence goes on along the minus strand of SKCR01024980.1, from coordinate 10,672 downwards.
CTACTCTTAATTTGAGAAAAATAGAATAGGTGCACGGACTGAACTCATGCTCTCCAGAGAACATGGGTCATCACTGGACTAAGAGCCCATTAGCCCTCACTATCAATTTAAAACTGTCAAAATGAACATATTCAAATCGCTATTTGAAAAAAGACCTATTCAAATCGATTTACGACTAAATGGTTAAATGTCACGGGATACAAGCATTCCTTTGAACTGATGATAAGGCTCAGTTGAACAGAAACTACAACCATAAATTGGCTTTTGGGGACTAAATTCATTGATTCAACTCTCGGCCCCATATTTTTCGAAATTGTGAATTCACAAGAAAACATTAAAACATGTGGGAGTCGTAGTTACACGTCAAATTTGATTTCAATTACTGTTCTGATGTGATGCTTAATTGCTTGATTAGGCTCATAATCGTCAATCAATCGTTTTTTTACTGATCAAAAGTAATCATAGATAATAATATCTTGATATCAATTAATGTATCATATTATGCCAAGATTCCTGGTTTGATACATTGTTATTGTCACAATGTTATGGGAGTGTGGTCTGTGTTAATAATAGTGGTGACAAAATGAATTAATGAATCGGATTTCTATCGAATCCTAAACGGATCGAATCAAAATGTGATGGATTCGTATTCGTTTTGTTAATCAAAATATAACGAATCTTAATGTTAGTTTATGTTTGGGTTAAATTTAGAATTAATTTTGAGCTGAAAAAATAAATTATTTAAAAAAAATGAATGTTTATATTTGGGATAAATTTGGAGATAGATTTTTAGAATAAAAAATAAACAACAAAATATAACTAATTTAGATTTAAAGCTCTTATTTTAGAAAAAAAATTGGTACCCAACCGACAATATCTGTGGATAATATTTTATTACTGTGTTACGATTCTTGTGAGTGATTCGTAAAAATTTAAGCATATTTATCACGTGACAATTAAATAATTAGCTAGGCACATTTATAAAATGAATGCATAGTAATCATCTAATTAAGGAGGTCATATCCTTCCACGTATACTAGGATGCAGTTCATATGGAGAGACGGCTATCGATTAGAGCGATTTGATTCATGGCCGAGACATTTAATTTTATGGGTGGTTAAAATAAATATTAGTACATTAATTTAAGGTAAGTTCATTTTACTTACAAATCGTTTTCTTTTTTCATTTTTTTCATTTTATAAAATAGTAAAAATATCCAAATTATCAGTTTAATTTACATTATGAAAATGGAAAGTTAAACAAATTTGAAACTACATATAAAAAAAAGGGCGATTTCAAAATTTCATAGATAAAGTGAACTTCCGCTATTTATCATATGAAAAAATGATAATTTTTAATTTTTTTTGTGACAAAATGTATAAGAAAATATATTAAATTACAAAATTAATTTTATTTTTCGCCATGGATGGAGGGCAAGAAATTGTTGGTGCAATTTTTCTAATCGTAAAATGAATTTTTGTTTTTTTTTTTCAATTACGTGACGGATCATTCTACTTGGGAAACGTCTCAATTCAACAAGGAAACAGGCTTACACTTTTGTCTTGTTCATAATCTCCTATTCTAGTCCTTATCTTGTGAGTTTATGATGATTAAGTGTTAATCAGCTCTTTTACCCTTTCAATCACATAGATAAAGTCAAGTTGATGTCAGAAATGCCTAAGAGTAATTAAGAATGAGTAACAGTGGGACTAATTAAGAATGAGTAACAGTGGGACCTAATCCTGTTGGTCTAAAGTTCTCAATCTAAGTAGGAGATTTTGAGTTCGAGATTTTTTATTGTGGTGGTCTCAAAAATGAAGGGAGAATTTGGGTGTGGTTGTTAGATAATACTCAATTCAGGTGTGGAATCGAGAATATAAGTCCATTAAAAATTAAATAGCATCCTTAGGTAGGCTCAAAAAGAGTACAGTAAGAATATTAAAAAATAAAAGATTGTTCTTTAGTATGGTTTGATGGAATTAGCATTATTCATTCATCTCATCTTATATAGGAGATTAGGAGTGTGCAAACTCAACCCAATTCGCTCGGGTTTGGAAAATTATTCTAAGGTTTTGTTCTCATTTTTAAAAAAAAATTATTTATTTTATTTTTTAACATCTTCCTTTTTATCACATGCACTAGTCCATTGTTTTATGATTTCCTTCCATATAAAATATTCTTTATGAAATTTTATTTCACTTTTAAAACTAGGTCTTATGGTTTCAACTTTGGTTAATTTGGTAGTTTTATTTCATTGCTTGTATTTTTATTCAATTGTTAATTTTAAACCAACTTAGATTTACGTGTTTCTCTACGCATTTATTTCAAACTTCCCTTCATTCTTATACTTTACAACTAGGGATGGTAGGGGTAGAGTTTGGTATGAGTTGTCATTATCAAACTCACACTTGTATATGTAAATAAATTATTAAACTCACATCATAACCGCTGCGGGTTTTAATTTTCATTACCAAACCCACACCCGCATATAAAAATAAATTACCAAACCTGCTTTGGTACCCAGCGGATATTTTACGGATTTTTAAAATATCATATAAAAATAAATTTCTCGTGATAAAATATTTTTCATCTATAATATGAAAATTAAATTAAACAAAATATTAAACTATCTATAATTTCTTCACATATCAATGGAGTGTGGTTTGAAATCAATATGAAATCGCAAATATTAAACATGATACTAGACCAAAAGTAATTCAAAAAAAAAATGATAAAGTTAATTATAAAATGTTTGTCCTTTTATATGAGTGAATTTTCTTGGTCCTAAAAAATATATAACAAAAAAATTAAGTTTGCAAGTATCCGCGGGTTTTACTTAATTACCAAACTCATACCAAATCTGCAGCGGGTTTTGTTTTGATTTACCAAACCCGCACCAAAACCGCTTAAATATTTACCAAATCCTACCCATTGCGGGTGAATTTTTACACGTTTGCGGATTTGTGGGCAAAATTGACATCTCTATTTATGACTAATAATTTAAATACAATGAATTGATATTTTAATTTTAATTTTTTTTATATTGTTTAACTTATGGTTCGTTTGGTATACTTTTTCAATAAATTAAGCTTATATTAATAAATCTTTTAGAAATAAAGTTTTTTATTTAAATTTTTTTAAAGTGTTGGTTGTGAGTGAGAACTTTTATTAAAAATTGTAAAATTTATTTCATAAGTTTTAAAAGTTGTATATGAAAGAAATGAAATAATATTATTAATTTAAATAAGTGCATTATAGACCATTTAACCTTTAAAAAAACTTTTCAAATTATGTAACCACAAGCTCAAATTTTGAGTTTTTGCTAGTATAAGGAAATAAATTTTTTTAGTCTTGATTTAAGTAGCCCAAATTTTGAGTTTTGTTAATATAGGCAAAAAACTTTTTTTAATCCTGATTTAAGTGGCCCAAACTCTATTTAAAATATAATCAAATACTATCAAAAGTTTTGAAAATATTTTTTGACTTTTTTTTTTTAAAAAGAAAAAAGAAAAAAGAAAGGTCATTTACCTCTAATAGAAACAATACAAAATAGGCGCTTAATGGCAATTCAATCTTTCTCCACCCATGAGCGGAATTCGAAACCTAAGACCTCTTATTTTTAACACATGAGATTTATTTTACCAGTGATTTAGGCACTGTATTAGGATGAAATTGCTGTGAGCATGGGTTGTTTCAGTATTGACCAAGGTGGTCAGTTCAGCTACAGACAAAACCACAACCAAGATCAACAGTGTAAGGACTCTCATCTTTAAAAGTGAGTTTCAATTAATATTTTAAAGTTGATATCCCGTACATAAGATTCTGATATAGAAATGATGTTTTTAGGGTTTGAATCCGTGACCAAGTGGATAATAATTAACACTTGATTATCGATCTATACACAACCTGAATTAATATATTAAAGAATATATTTATCAAACCATACATCCTTAACCTGAATGATGATTGTGCATTTGATTTTAATATTACAACATGAAATCAAATTTTGTCCAGAATCCAAATGTATAAAACCAATGAAAACTTGGTTCAGTCAAGTTCTTTAAGTGTGCCATTTGCATACAAGTTGCATGTTAAATCTCAATTAGGTGCATCATCAATGTCAATTGCAATTAAAAGTAATAAATAATAATAACAAATAGATTTTCAGTCTCCCCTTTTGGTTGTTTCATCTTTCAGGTATTGCTCTCGAATTTGCTCGCTGCTGAAGACCCTCTGGTTCCAGAAATTGCTCATATGTGCAAGACAGCCAAGGCAAAGTTCGAATTAACTGCTAGGAGCTGGTCCCAAAAGAATGCCATGGGGTAAGTGTGAAATCATCTAAGATTTAAACGGAGCAGGTAAAACTTCCGACTATCCCAAATTCTTACCAGAAACGCACTCTCAGGAAGTCACATTGTCGTATTAAACAATAAATATTTATACTTTTTGTTGATGGGGATTTCTGCAGCTAAGGTAATTGAACAGCTCGGAAAGGGAAGGGTAGAGAGGGAATTTCCCACTTTTGAAGGATCAGATGTTCAGAGGTATCGGTCAGTTCTCAGACATTAAGAGAGTCTGATTGCTTCCTTCTCGGATCTGGCCGACCATAGGACACAACATGGCGCAGATTTTAGAGACTGACAGCACCAGAGCCGAGACCGACCACAATAGACCGGCAGCTCGGTTTGGTTTTACTCTATCTCCGGGAATAAGCGGATGAGCCCGGATATTCAAGATCAGGACGGTAGCAGTTTGGGTAGTTCGGTAAATCATCTTTCCGACCTCTGGAAGACCGGCGTGTGACTGGGGTAGTTTAGACTTTTCCCTCTAACACGTACCAATATTTGAAAGCTCTTTACAGACTGATTTAGATATGTTGCGTGTGGCAGTGCACAAAACAGGTTGATGTGACAAGCCGTCAGGTGGCAGGTTTGCTTTCGGCGAAGACAGTTTTGGGGCAGAAAACCCGTCAATCAACCGGAAGTTCACGTGGGTGACGACATGGAAGCAGAGGAATAGTGTTATAACTCATTGAGTATATAAAGGAGAGTTAATTTCATTTGTAGGAAGAGCGAAATTAATAGCAAAATTTGTAACAAAGAAAAGATGAACATTACTTGTAAAAAAAAACCACAAACAAACAGCTCGGTTTTCTCCAGTTCCGTCCATAAACAGGTCAACCGAGCTCGTTTTGGTAATAAAAAGCAACCCCCCACTTTGTGCCCGTGGACATAGGCTGGACTTGCTCCGCCGAACCACGTTAAATACTCTTTGTCGATCTTTGTATTTTTCTGGCATTTTTGCTACATTTGCTTTTAGTTTCTCATAACCAAACAAATTCAAGGTTGAAGGAGGATTGTCTCGGGAGGGTTATCTTGAAACTGCCCCCGAGACGAAAATCATCTGTCAACACTTTTTTTTCGTTTTGCAGTAATTTCAAAAAATTTCAGAAAAAAAAATTTTCCTTTGAAGACGCCAGATTCATTTTGATATGAATCATTTTATAACGAGGGATTTCATAAAAAAAAATTAAAAAAACAGATTTGAATGCATTACGTTATATTTAAATATGTATTATTTTTGTCTTATTAAAATGTGGAATCTCTTATTAGAGAGCCAATAATATAACACTTTTTTTTTTATTATAACTATTTTATCTTTTGATAGGTATCTGTATTTATTTATCAAAGAAAATTGTTCTTTATTTATTCTTTTATTTGTACGTTGAATCTCTAGTTCTTATAAATTAGGGATGGTAACACGAATTAAAAATTAATTTGTTTCGAATCTTAAATGAATCGAATAAAAATATAATAAATTATATTCATTTGTTTAAAGTATTAAGATTTGTATTCGAAAGATAATATACGTTAAATAGTTAAAATTGAGGAACAAAGCTTATTCAAACATGTTCATGGGGTATATTTAAAAGTATTAGCGTGCATGTACATGTTCCTCACATGATACCTGCGCCCTTTAATTAGAAATTGGTGCGATTAATCAGAAATAATCAGGAATTAATTGAAAATTAATCGGGAAAGATAAAATTGATATTTCTCATGATTGAAAAATTATTCATTTATGGTGAAAAATACTAAACAATTTAACGGTCAGTAATTAAGATATTATGAATAGAGATCATTTTCTCCTTATTTAAGAAAATGTAATAAATTAATAATATATCGATGTTATTATTCGTAATAATTCTTTTAAATTGAAGTGTATTCTCACTATTTTTCATCGTTTCTAACATATTTACTCTCTTTTTCTTCTTCTTTTTTACACAAAAACCTCTATCAAAATTTCAAAAAATATTGAAAAAAATAAGAATAGATTAACGAATTCTTCCAATGATATGACCTTTTTCGAATTAGCTAATTCATTTGGGAACATGCGGATCAACTTTTTTATATTCAAAAATCACACTACAAAAATTATACCCTTTAGCGTCGAAAATAATCGACGCCAAAATCCATAGTTTCGACGCAAAAGAGAATTAACGTCGAATTAATTAAACGCAATAGTGGACGCTGAAATGTCGACGAGAATAAATTTTAGCGTCGAAACAAAGAAATTCAACGCTAAAAACTCTATTTTGCGTCCAATTTATTTCGACGCAAAATTAATTTTCTGACGCTATAGGTTCGATTTGGCGACGAAGTAATTCGATGCTAAAAGTTTACCTTTTAGCGTCGAAACGTTTCGACGCTAAAGTATATTAAAAAATTAATATTTGTATACTTACAGCGGCGATTTTTACCTATTAGCGTCGAAACTTTCGACGCCAAAAATACATTTAGCGTCAACTATTTCGACGAAAATAGTTTAAAAAATGTTTTTTTTTAAAAAAATATTAATTTACTTCTTTTTGGTCTAAAATAATTAATTAATATTTAATTTAATTGAAAATATTTCTGATTAATAACAGAATTACGAAATATTATAATAATTATTATATTGAAATTTTTTTAAGAAAAAATACATATTATATTAAAACTATTTGTTTAAAATATTTATACAAAACCAAATATAAATTTTATTGCTACTTTTATGGGAGACGCTTGAGCCCGATGCACCCTGACTGAGTGAGGCCTCCAACATCTGGCGGAAAGCCAGCATTTGCTGTTCGAACTGCTCCATCTTATTCTCGTGGTCCACCTTGACCTATTGTAGCACCTCCTTAGTCTTCTTCAGCTCATCTCAGGTGGTGGCTAGCTGGTCTTGGGTGGTGACTAACTGGTCTCGAAGAGAGGAGGCATTGTCCGAATTAACAGTATTGCGTGCAGATGACGTCGGCTTCTTACGAGTGCAAGGCCAACGTTGTAAGCTGTCTGATTCTTGAAAACCAATTGCGACAACTGCTCATCTGGTATCGGGTCGGATCCTGTCTCCTGAGTTTGATGTTGGAGTTCCATCATTTCGTTCTGTTTCAAAAAATAAGTTAATATTAGAATTTGAAAAAAAAATTAACATATATAATTTTAATTATTTTATTTTAAAAACTGAAACTTACATAGCAGCGTTCGGCTTCTTCATTTATCCATTTGTTTTTCTCGTTGTAATGCGTCACACGAAAAAAATCTGGAAATGATTGCACCTCACATGTGCTACTCTGTTATAAACAGAAAATAAATTCAATATTATTCAACATTAGTAAAAACAATTAACTGTTAAATTTACGTTATGATATATTTACCTCAGAATGTTCGGCATGATGTTGGAAAATGGCTTCGAACCTCCACGGTGGTTAAAACGCAAGTGACTTCGATTTCCGCATTTGCGTGACATTTATCCTTCATTTACAACAATGTAAGTACCAAAAACAAAGACAATTATAAATTTCCGTTTATTTCAAAATTTACCTCGAGTTTTTTGGTAGACCAAAGCTCACATAAGAATGTCCAGTCTTGCTCCTCTATATAATCAGGCTTGTGTTGTGGAGCATCTGAAGGTCATGTTCGTCGAATATTGGTTTCAAGACTTTTGTCCTATAATCTTATAACTTTTCCCATGTGGTAGTCAATATATTTTGTGACATCACTTTGGTAAGGTCGCTACGACCCACTCCTACAACCACATGCAATAGCAAATGATAATTAAAATAAATAAAATGTTAACTAACAAACAATATCGAAAACTTAATACCATACGGAAATCACAAGTAGCGAAGAGAATAGCTGGTTGATTTTCGTCTCCCACGGTATCTTTCTCCAAGAAACGTATTTGTTGGGAGCTTCAAATCGAGCTGTAGCTCCTATGGCTGTAGTAAACGCTGAATTATGTTGTCAGACTTGACTGTGTCATCATCTGATATCTCAATCCGGATACGGCCGTAAGCCTTAACGTACTTAGCCAACCCCAGGCCACGGGTGCGTCCTCGACCCTTCGCTGTACTGGACTCACCTGTGCTAGCAGAGACTCCACCAGGGCCAGTTGTCATTGCTGATGTAGATGGAGTCGCATTAGCCCATCTGCGATTGCCCGGTGCCATCTGTAAAAACACACAAAGTTTCAGGTTTCCATCACAATAACTCACTTGTGGTTGCTTGGATCTAACCTATTATATGCAGGAATCATGAATAAATAGTATGAACTGCATAAATGAAAAGGTCCAAGCAAGACACACATGAATGAGAGGAGAGACTTGGCTTTTTAACTACATACTTTATTTCAAGATGGTTGGAAAGTCAGCTAGAATAACAAAGCAAAAATGAGAAGGAACGAAGTATTAGAGTGCCAACAAAATCATTACAAGAAAAGCAAACAACATTAGGGAAAAAAAGCTACAACTGTTGCTGCTGTTCTGGACCAGAGATAATATGTCATCTAAGGAGGGTTCAAATTTTATTAAGATTGATCACAAGCCAGCAAGGCTTTCTTTGTTTTTCTGCAATGCTAAACCACACTTGCATGATTAATTTTTCTTTTCCACTTGTGATGAGTGAATGCAGCCATTTATGTTTGTTCAAAAGGCGGGGCAGTCATGAAACATGAGTGAACACAGCCATTGGTCCAGAACAGCAACAAATGCTGCTGTTCTGGTATTAATAGTTTGCCAGTGACATTATTTTAAGCACCATACTTCAAGTAATGGAAAGGAATGAACAAATGAGTCTATGAGAGCAAGGACAGACTCAAAAGAGATGGCCAACACAAAATTAATCTCATGCTATGATATTTACGTGTTCCATATTGATATCTCATGCCAACACAAAATTTATTGTCCTATGGTTTTATTCTCATTTTTTTTTTCTCTTCTTAGGCACTCAAGGGGGAAGATTCTAATAAATGCAAATATTTTAAATACCTACAAGTCTAAGTGGATGAGATTCTTGCCAAGATCTTAGTCGATTGCTCCTTCAATTCAGAAGTCATGTGAGTACCTCGATTACAAGTTCATAGTGTCATTAAGACAGAAAACCACAAACTTCAAGAACCTTATCTAGTGATGCTTGTATTGAAATCCCACACTGTTTCCCATTCCTAAAAAAACAGGAGTTCGAGAAAAAGAAAGCCCACAATACTGTCGAAGTTCGAGATCAAAGGCGATAAGATATTAAATCCTATGTCACTATTTTGCAGCTCAAATATTGCTCTTCACTAATAAGTATATGCTGCCAAAAGCAACTAATAAAATGCTACGGGCTGCTCCAGTGTGTAAATCAACACAAATCAAAAGAAACATTCTATTAGAATCAAAGTTTTTCCTCTCAACACTAAAAATTCACTTCGAAACTAAAGATATAGCATCCAAAAACGATGAAGTCGATGAACATGCAATGAGACTTACATGTGTAAAGTCGATAGATTTCTGAGAAGAGAGTGGTTGGAGCCGAGAAAGAAGAAGAAGAAGACAGTGAGAGGGCTGTTTTTGGTCGTCTGAGCCGAGAAGAAGAAGACACTGGTTTTAGGGATTAATGGACATTTAACGTCGACGCTAAAAAAGTTGGCGGCATATTAAAAAATTAGGGTTATTTTTTGGGGAAATTTATTTTTTTTTATTTAGCGTCGAAATATATAACATCGACGATATATGTATAACATTTAGCATCGATAAGAGTTTTCGAGGTTAAATGTATAACATGTAGCGTCAATTATTATTTCGACGCTAAATTTCTATCATTTAGCGTCGATTATTATTTCGACGCTAAATTTCTACCATTAAAAATAATAATAACAATAACATGATAATTATACTATTAATAATTACGACAATCTTTCAACCATATTTAAATAACAATTCAAAACAACAACCATACATTATAATAATAGAAATTATTCATCATACACTAACTTCATTAATCACTATTATCTTCGGTATTTAAGGATTCGTGACTGGAATCGAAGTCATCTTCAGTGTCAAATTCTTCTTCACTTGCTACTTCCACGCTAACTTCAGAATGAGGAATTATCTCAACGTCTGTACTATCTCGAGTTAATGTGATATTTTCAGGAACGGTGACAGTTGGTACATAAAATATATGTTCAGGAACTTCGAAGTTGCCGGAGACTTCTTGTGTTTCATATGATATGTCAACACTATCTTTCTCCTGCGTGTCTCAAATGCCCCTATGTTGTAACTTTTCTACCACCATCCATCCAGTTCCTAACTTTGGATCAGATATATATATCACTGAACGTGCTTGGGTATAAAAAATATATGGATCATTCT
>SKCR01024979.1:0-77571 GCA_019454045.1 Zanthoxylum bungeanum | reverse complement strand
GATTTCTCATATACAGTTTGCAGCTCCAATAGAAGTGTTCGAGCAGCCTCCCTGGACTCGGGAAGTTGATCACTGAGTTGGGATGCAGCGACTTGGATCAGTTTGTCAATGCCATATTCTTTAATACCTTCAACACCCTGTTGATATCAACATGACATGTAAGAAACAAAAAAAAAATGTCAATATTTGTTAGTAACTGGTAAAAGCCGGTGAGGTAGGTATAGGGATCATGCCACACGGCATAAGGATTAATTGTATTTAAAAGATATGACAAGAGGCTTCTAGTAGTTTATGCAAGTTACTGAAGCAATCCCACTATCATTAAGTAGAAGGTCACGGTACAAGACAAGCAAAAACAATAAACTAGCGTCTCTAACTCTATCTGGCTCTGGTTCATTAACACATTTTTCTGGTTATGAGTTGGAGAGAGAGTTTCATTAATTTACATTATAAGTAGATAGAGCCCTTAAAATCCATATGCTGCCATAAACAATATGGCGATTATATCAAACACAGATAAAAGGGCACAAGCAGCAACTGGACAAGAATATAGTAGCATCCATATACCATCTCAAGTGTACAGTTAATAATATTAATTTTGAATATGCACTATGCATTATAGCCAAATTCACTATTAGAAAGCTCCTATCAACAGACATTTAGGATAAAGTGCAGCCAATAATGTAAACAAAAAGTAAACCACAGGTGCTCATTACAGCTACAATGTAAGGTTTTTATTGTTTTCCAAACCACAATTTGGCCTGAAAACTGGAAAAAATTGAAGCAGATGAGAAATTTATTTCAAAGTTGAGAAATTATGACGCATTCCCTTTGGTTTTATGATCTTACTAACTTCACTAAAAACATTAAAAAAAATTAGCCTTTAAACAAAGAAAAGTGCAGTTAATATACTCATTCATATAGTGGAAGGCAAAGCACAGCTGGCAAATAATTAAAAATTTCAATTAATATGAAGAATAAAGATGGACTGTATTAAAATGTTTCCTTACCAATTGTGGCACACTTCGAGAAAAGCACATTGATGCCTTTGCTCGAACTCGAGGATTCCGATGTTTAAGATATGGTTGAAGCTTTGGTAACAGCAATATAGGGGAAAGCCAAGTAGTCATTGCTACCAAAGCTTTTTCAGCTGCCTCACATACAAAGCGTTTGTCTTGTGAAGACTTGAGAAGAAGCTGAACAAGCTGTACCATCACATTTCCATCAGTTTTAATAATTAACATTCAGTCTATTAGCAAAAGGTATCAGATGTAGCAGTAAACTTTAAGCAATCTGACGTACCAGAGGGTCCAATGAATCAATCATATGGTCATTGTATGCACTGAATATGTCTGCAGCTGTCATAATTGCAGTTTTACAAACAGCACTTCTCGGATTTTTCAGGGATTTCACTACAAGCGGGATCACATCTCCCCTGTTAATCAAAATATGATGCCAATAAATAGACCAGTCAAACAATATCAACAAAAGTAAATCACATGGTTGTTTCAATCACATCATGTAAGGTTTTCATACTTACATCATATCAAGAATTGACTCTTTGTGAAATATTGATAATCGGCGTACATTATTGAGTGCTTCACAAACCACAATCCAATCTTTAGAATCCAGTCCAGTTAGAAGTGTCTGAAAAGATTACATATATCACCAACAGTTAAAATCCAAAAATATCTATCAACAGAAGTGTCTGGTTCAATATGAACAAGCATAGGCCAATACATGGAACAAAAATAGAAAGTATAAGGTCCCTATACCTTTAGACTTGTATCAACATCCTCCACATCACTTAAGTTCTCAGATTCAATGTATTCCACTTCCGAACTAGCAGTTTCTGGCCCAGCATTCCCGGTTTGATTTCCATTGACATGAGTTGAGCCCAAAGACACATCAACATTTTCAGTAGCACTTCCAACAAAGGGTTTAGCAAAACTCCCTTTGCTGGAGCTCTCATTCTTTCTATCAGAAGAGGGCAGCATATTGAGATCTCTGAGAGCAATCTCTGACATCATTACTAGGTGTAAAGTCTAACAGAAAGAAAACCATGTCAAAAAATGTCTTCTCAACATATAATTTGCACATTTGAAAAAATTGTAACATAAAAAACTAAAAAAAAAAAATTGAGAATATCTAACTATAGTTTACAAGTAAAAAGGTCAACTGATTACTCGGATGAATTTTGATCATATCATTATACCCCAAACTTAAATTATGGATGACACAACACACACTCAAATTTAACTTGTACTGATAGTAACACAAGCCAAGAAGCATCTGCCAAGATTATTATATATACTAGTCACATTATGCTACCCTTATAGACACAGATCATGTCAATGCTTTAGCAACTAATTCAACAATGTTTATGTACCGAATCTGGAATCTCACAAAATCAATCATCACCAGTATACTATAACCAAAAGCCAACAAAAAAAAAATAAAAAAATGAGATCTTTCATTTAGAAAATACCATATACAAGTTTTTGGCTCTCACTCTCTCGTTATAAGCTTATTACTATAGTCAAAATCTTGCTCCGTCAATGTTTATTTCACTTACTTTGAGACACAATTCAATTATAACATACTCAGCCTTTTGCTAACCCTATCAAATGAATAGCAGCACTGCGCCTGCGAGTGCTCGTGTTCAAAATCTTCAAATTGCACACAAAACAACAATGGCTTGGAGCATATCTGATACCAAATAATCACGCTAACATGACTAAAACATACAGACCAAAATGGAGCCGATTCCACTCGTGCATTATTTTCACAAAACATCAGCTATATAAAGCACAATTCACAAAGAGTAGCAATCAATCCCCAAATAACACCATCAAAACGTAGCTAAAAACAAATGTTTCAATTAAGCAAAAACAGAGGCAAATAGAGATCTCGCCTATTTAAAAACAAGAAACAAGAAACAAGATCTCGCCTAAAACGGCGTCGCAGATCGTAATATTTCCGTCAAAATTAAAGCATTTCAATTAAAGAATTGAAAAGAATTAATAATCAGAAATAGAAAATTAATAGATTGAGTACCGGAGAAGAGAATGCAAAGTGATCGGTGCCGAACAGTGACGCGCTACTCACACTCACTGAGTCTTCTTTGACAGTGAAAATAAGAATACTAAATATCTATATATATATATATACAGACACACACGCGCACTAAAGAATATGGATGGTAATTGGTAACTGCCGAGTCAAATAAAACGACGCTGTTTCTTGGGGCGTATATCCGACCTGGGCCGGCAACCACGGGATGTCTTAGGTATATATAATGCATTATGCATGTGAGTATGATTACTGTTTGTTTTTGTAATGCCCCATGAGTTTGTGTAAATAACGAAACTGCCATTCTCTCGGAATTTTTGAACTGACGCTCCAACACTGTGAAAATGATATTTTTAAAAATGATGTTTTATCATTTGATAAAGATTTCTTTAATTAAATATTTTACTTGATTGATTGATTATTCTATTTTCTATCTACTATATTGTGACGTAGCATGCGTAATCGATCGCAGCCGTCCAATAATTATATAGGGGGTACAATTAAGCAGTGGTCATATGCCACCGGATAAAATTTGATATGGATTTACTAATATTAAATCTACACTCGTTTTTTCAATAAATTATGAAGTTCGTACTATGTCCATTGTGGTATTTAATTTTCATTACCAAACTCGCATTAACAAATTTACAAATGTTATCAATCATGTAATGCGGTAGACCCGCCCACCGGTTCAGTTTCAAACAAAGTCGAACGGTCCGGTTTCTAGTTCCACGTTTGTGGGATCGGGAATCGAAACCGGACCCGGACGGTTCTGGTTCGGTTCCGGGTTTCGGGTGTTAAATCAGTTGCGACTTGAGTTAAAAGAAAATAAGTTGAATTCCAATGAGTTGGAATATCTTGTGAAAATTTTACCGATTTAACACTATTTAATTTACAAAACTTGGCTCATTATCTCTTTATATTAGAATATGACCGAATATAATTAAGTGTAATTTTAATTGGATTAATGTGATATTTTAAAAAAGTCAGATCATCTTAAACACATAAATTAAGGATATAACATGTGCAACGAATATGAAAAAATCGACTCCTCAAAATTGGTTAGCATATTTTTTTTAAATCTATAATTGATGCAGTATTTGCAGATGCATTGTCAAAATCAATTGTTAACATTTTACCTGATAAATCATATTCATAAAAAAATACTTTAATCATTATATAAATATTTGTGCAATGTATTGCTCATTAAAAACCCTAAATGCAATAAATCATTTTTGTATGTTCCATTATGCAACAATCCAATAACAAGTCACGCCCAAAAGACACATTTAATATCTTTAAATATTTAATTTAAAATAATTTTACCATCTTTATATAATTTAAAATTTTATCTTTTTGTTGTATTTCTAGGTATTTTCATGCAATATGATTTAAAGCATTTCGAACGTAATTAGTAAAAATAATTTTCAGTAAAACTTAAAACAATATATCTCATATAAGTAAATTAATAAAATTCTTCTCTATTTTTAGCATCTAAATATTTAAATAATTCTAAAGAACTCGTACATCTACTAGATGAAGCGTACTTGCTCATTTGAATTTATGTTATATAAAGTTCAATTTTAGCGGCATAATGTTTATCCAAATGCTGGTTTATATTGTCATAGCCTCCAGTAAATTGCAAGATACACCACAATAGTTGTATATTGCTCTTAAACCTTCATTTTCAGTCTCGACTAAATGGAAATGAATTTTGAAATATCGGAAGATTGAGACTTAACTTATATTCTCAGTGTACCGATATTTTGGCCGCTCTCTTAGGTTGGTACATTAGACATAGTGTTCTCGGATGAGCTTGTCATTTTTTTTTGTTAATATTTAAAATTTGTAAAATCAAATCAATAGGAGAAATTGAAAATGAGATAATTGAGAATGAGATAATTAAATAAATTGAGAGAATTGAGAAATTGAGAGGATTGAGATTTTAAAAGTTGAAAAAAATGAAATATACTACCTATATTTATATATTTTTGAATTATTTTGTGATACCTAAATTGTCTATAAAACTAGTCCATTTATTAATATTATTAAGGTAATTTAGTAATTTCATATTTTCATTTTACAAAAAAAAATAAATAATAAATAAATAAATTAAGACAACAGGGAGCAACGACTCTCTGTTGCATGTGTGGCCCAACAGCTAGTAACCATTGAGACACTAATTTCAATCAGAATCGTAGAATCGGAAGATTCCAACGGTTCTAGTTCGAATCGTTGGAACCGTACGGTTCGGTTATAGTAGAATCCTAACCGAACTAAACAAATTTAATTCCTGTTCCGGAATCGGTTGGAACCAGAACGAGGCGATTCCTACTGATTTGATTTCCTTTAAGGTTTTTTTTTTTTAATTTAATATATATGCTTTAAATTTAAATTAGAACTGAAATAAATAATAAAAGCAAAGAACTTATTCTTAATGGATTTTGATTCAATTGATAACGCATGAACATAAATCACTATCAATATTTAATAAACATGTAATAAATATTTCAATAATAAAACAATAACACCACCAAATAGTTATAGTTAATAAACATGGTTCAAATATTCCAACTGAAGTATTAGGTTTTAGGTTTTCATTGTTAAATACTTAGACAAAATAATATGTTCTCATATAAAATATTATTGATTTAAATTAAAAAATAAACTTGCGAGTTTAGCGGATACTCGTTACGGGTATTTGCTAGTATTAATCTTTATGAAACCTCTACCACGCTTTCATCGATTTTTTTTTAAGTGAACCCATTTAAAATTACATGTGGAATAAAGAATAATTTCAAAATTTCGAGGGAATAATTGAATTTGCGTTATTTATCTAATGAAAAATAATAATTCCCCAAATATAAACTAATATTATAAATAAACAAACTTGGATGTAAACCAACCACCACATCTACATGGGCCATGGGTGGCACTATGCCGGTGTCGGTGTGCCCATTATTTACATTGTTACAATCGAAAGGGACATGAAAACATACTTGGTTAGGTTGTTAAAATTATCGATGGAGAATTACCAAATGTTGTGAATCTTGAAGTTATATGAGGGAAGTTTATTGGGTTGATCACTATGGATATGGGATAATTTCAAATTTTAATCGAGATTCGAAATCTTGTACGATTTAATATGAGACTCAAATAAATTTTTATTTGAAATAAAAAAAATTCAAATAAGGATTTGTTAATCTTATGTCCTTCCAAATATTCTTGATATTTTACAATCGCTTTTCATAATTCTCTGCATGTGGTTAGGTGTTAGGTGTCCGTTGAGTTGCTCTTGTTACAAGTTTGTTGACAGGAAGAGAGCCTGGATCGGAGTTGCGTGGCCTCCCTATAACGACTTATTTGGGTAATTCGAAGAACCATAGGCCTCTACAACTCACGTTGATTTAATAATTCGTTGCTTTATTATTAAGAATAATCCCCTTTAAATAGAGAGATTTAAGAGTATCCCTAAGTCCATTGGATATGCAATATCCTTATTAACAACTAATAACTATTCCTAAGTCTATTGGATATGCAATATCCTTACTAATAACTAATAACTATTCCTAATCTAATAGTAATTCCTAATCTAATCCCCTGTTAAAGCAGAGGTAATGTGCAGGTATACCTACATCTAACAACTTCATTCCTCTTTGAAAACACCCTTGTCCTCAAGGGTGAAATAAGGATATCGAAGCTGAAATTCTTCACGAGATTCCCAAGTAGCATCGGCCGGTGAATAGTCCTGCCAATGGACCAAAATTTCATCTCTGCCAGAAGCTTTCCTAGCTTCCAGCACGGCCAAGGGTATTGGAAGCACTGTCGTTTCGTTGGTCAAATACTCAGGCAAGGATATTTCTATCACAGTGTTATCTCCCACCACACGTTTAGGCTTAGAGACATGAAAAACTGGGTGTAGTTTGGCAGATGTTGGTAGTAGTAATTTGTAAGCTACTGGTCCAATTCTTTCAACAACTTGAAATGGCTCGAAGAACTTTGCCGCGAGCTTATTGTTTCTTTTCTGGGCTGCTGTTGTTTACCTGTATGGTTGGAGCTTAGTGTACACCCAATCGCCTATGTTGAATTGGCGATCGGTGTGCTTGGAGCCATAGATGAGTTTCATTCGATTTTGAGCCGCCTTCAGATTTTCCCAGGTTTCTTGCAATGTCATATCTCTCACAAGAAGATAATGCTCCACTGAGTCCACCCGAACTATACCTGGAATATAAGATAAGAGATTTGGGGGTTTCCTTCCATAAAATAACTCAAATGGTGTCATGCCCGTGGACATGTGTTGGCTGGTGTTGTAGCAAAATTCTACCCAAGGCAGCCAAGTCCGCCACTCTTTCGGGGTTGTTATTGGAGAAACAACGAAGGTACATCTCAAGGGTCCGATTAACAACTTCAGTTTGGCCGTCCGTTTGGGGATGATATGTCGTGCTGAAATTGAATTTAGTTCCCCCTAACTGAAATAATTCCTTCCAAAAGCCGCTTGTGAACACAGGATCTCGATCACAGACAATGGATTCAGGCAACCCATGAAATTTAAAACATGCTCAAAGAATTCTTGCACCACCATTGCCGCTGTGTAGGGATGTCTAATAAGGATGAAATGAGCATACTTCGACAAACGATCGACCACAACAAATATAGTAGATTTCCCTTTTGAAATTGTCAATCCTTCAATAAAATCCATAGATATATCACTCCACACTTGCATCGGAATTAGGATTGGACTGAGTAAACCTACAGGTCGTGTGAGTGAGACTTTATGCCACTGACACAAACCCCACATTCCCTAATGAATTATTGTACCAGCTCCCGTATTTTCTTCCAGTAAAAATCTGACTTGATCCTGTGGAGTGTCTTGTGTATCCTTTCATGCGTGTTATCATGGAACTCTCGAATGATAAGTTGGATCAATGGTGATGTAACTTACAAGAAAATTTTGCCTTTAAAGAAGATAACTCCATCTTTTGCTGTCCATGGCCCTACAACTTCTCCATGTTCAATGTTTCTTTATAAAGTCTGGAGTTCTGGATCAGCTCTTACCTCTTCCTTAATTGTATCCAACCACAGTGGAATTACTTTTGACACGGCATGAAGCTCCCCTTCATTCATTCGCGACAACCCATCTGTCACAGTGTTCTCCTTTCCCTTTCTGTACTCAACTTTGAAATCATATCCCATGAGTTTTATTAACCATTTTTGTTGAGCAGTGGTTGTTATGGCTTGATCCCATAAGTATTGGAGATTTTTCTGGTCCATTCGAACTGTGAAACGAGAACCCATGAGATACAGTATCCAATTTTGGACGGCTTGGACTAATGCTAACATCTTCTTCTCGTATGTTGAGAGGGATAAATTCTTTCCATTTAGGGCTTGGGCCGAAAAAAGTGATATGGTGATTTTTTTTTGCATTAGAACGGCTCTTAACCCGACACCATACGCATCGTATTCAACTATGAATGGGTGTGTGAGAATCGGGATCTGAGGTGTAAAAGTCTAAGGACGGGTCCGGTTTGTTTGAAGGGGTTTTATTATGGGGTGAATCCGGTGGTACGCAGCGGAAGCGGCGGAAGCGCGGCGAAATCGTATTTTCGGATTTCAAAACTTTTTCTCGGATTAATTAAATAAACATATTTATTTAACATTCCAATAATCAAATTATGAATATAAAATTTCAATTGAATCATATATTCAAGTGAAATTACCAATTACCCTTATATGGTATTTTGTCCATTTTAGTCCAGTCCGAAATTGATCCAATCAATTTTGAATGATTCTAAATCATTTCTAAGATGAACTTAGCATGTTTTTAAAACATCAAAACACCAAAAGAACCACAAAATCACCCATTTTGTTTATCTTGAGGAGCTTCCAAAGGGGGGGGGGGGGGGGGGTTTGTTTGTGCATTTGTCATTTCATGCTTCAAAACTCATCCAAATGAAAAATCCAATCATCAACATGAAACTTTTATGCATCATATACACATACAAATACACAACATATCTCAAAAGCCCCAAATTTAGAATTGGTTATAAACCCTAATTCTCAATTTCAATAAATGGTCAAATTAGACTAAATACACCAAATCAATTACTTCAATCATCAATCTTTTATCCAATTAAGTCTCAAGTCTGAAAACAATCAAGATCAAACATCAAAGATCAAACGTAGGTCATTTAAGAGTGGGTCAACAACTCTAGAATAGCAACATGGTTTCATAAACCATAAAAGATTACATATAACTACAATAGTCATATCCTTTCTTCATCATACAGTGCTTTACAATTTCACCCAAACTTTCCATCAACAAAAAACAAAGAATAAAGAAAGAAATAGCCTAAGGTAAGGAGATTCAATATAGCCTATGATCCTAAGAAACATAGATCCTGAACAATTTCCTTACTAGTAAGTTGGAGTAGTTGGAGAAAACTTACTAAAATCAAGCTTTCCTTGGATTTTCTTTCTTCTCAAGCTTTCTTTAAGTTCCTTCAATGGTGGTTTTCTTTTGTGAAATGTGTATTAGGTTAAAAATGAAAAGAGCAAATGAATGAAACAATATATACTTAGCAAATTTTAAGCCTGGCCGAAATTCAACAAAAACATATTACCAAATTTTTCATTTCAATTTCATTTCAAATGCATTTGGTTAAAGTAAATTAAATATCTCTAAATATGCTTTATAGATATTTATCTACTTATATTAATGCAACTTTAATCATTACAAATTAAATATCTAAATATAAGATATTTAATTTTAATTATATTAATCATTAACAATTAAATAATTAATTAATTAATTAAATATAAATATCTCAATATATGTATTATATTTACATTAAATATTAATACATATATTCATTTATGATATAAGTCAAATATCTCAATTTTGACATTTAATTAATGTGTATTTAAAATAATCAAGTATTAAATGTAAAACACAATAATCTTGTAAATGACTATCGGGTCCCTACACGAGTAGTATTTTGCGTTTAACCTTTAAACGACTTTATAAACAATCAGTATTGCTTATTTATGTTGCTCTAGTGCTCTACGAGTTTGTTTCATTATTGAGACTCTCTAGATTTAGGCGGTATCCGTCACGAAATAAAATTTCGTGTCCATAATTTATCCACCATAAATATGACGATTCACGGATATACTGACGTAAATAACCTGACAATGGTATCTGAAATCATTACAGGTTGCCTGTCAATTCATAGGTATGCAATCATGTATTCTCTTCCGTTACCGGTATCCGGATTTTATCCCAGAGATCTAGATGTAAACTAAATCTCTATGGGGATTATCCGTCGACTATTCTATTAGCAATTCTCATAAGAATGTTTAGAACTAGCTTCTAAACTTTACCACGGGCCCATGGATTTATCTTATTGCTAATTGTATGGACTACCTATGCTCTGGTACACAGAACTGACGGATCCTATCTTGACACACATAGGACACACTGGGATCTATCTACACCCGACGAACAGGCGGAGGTCTGATCTAAATAGATCGGTGACGTGACTGCCATCTAAGTGTAGAGGATGTCTCATGTGCCCACTATGGCATCTCAAGTCTAAGAATCACAAGTGCTACTCAACCCAAGAAGATTCTTATTGACGTTGGTGTACCATCCATTAAGAATCTTCGGTGAGTCGTTCAGTGTTATCCGCTATAAAACCCTACAGGTCTATACCAGTCTCCAAGACTTATGGTTCATTGAGAAACCATTGGAATCATATATTCCAGTATAAGACTTGTACCGGTCTCAACGGGTTTACTATACTGACCAGCAGTGTAAACCTTGACCAGGACTGTCTGAGAATGACAACGTCATGATACGTATCAATGTCCGTTGCGACGCTTTTGCAACTGTATCATGACTAATCATTCTAAGGTCATTACGTCTTTACCATATTATAAGATTCATTATATCAAAAGAAACTGCATATATTATTCATAATAATATTATTTTACAGAAGTATTTACAAGAAATACAACCGGGAATTGGCGCTGTGAGCACCAACCCCTACAAAAACTCCCACTTGCTTAGTGCCAATAACGATTGTATCTAATACCCATCGACTCCACGTGTTTATCAAACAACTTCGGAGGTATGGCCTTCGTCAGCGGTCTACTACGTTGTCTTCACTCGGTACCTTGCACACGACAATATCCCCTCGAGACACAATCTCTCGAATGATGTGGTACTTGCGTTCCACATGCTTCGACTTCTGATGCGCCCTTGGTTCCTTTGCTTGCGTAATGGCTCCAGTATTATCACAGTATAACGGAATCGCATTCACGATACTTGGGACAACTCCCAATTCTGTGACAAAATTCTTTATCCACACAGCCTCTTTTGCGGCTTCAGAAGCAGCAATATATTCCGCCTCAGTGGTGGAATCAGCTGTAGATCCCTGTTTGGAACTCTTCCAACAAACTGCGCCTCCGTTAAGGGTAAAGACAAATCCAGATGTAGACTTTCTATCATCGGGATCCGATTGGAAATCGGAGTCTGTATATCCATTAACTTGCAGTTCGTTTCCTCCATAAATTATTAACTTATCCTTAGTACCTTTAAGATACTTGAGGATATGTTTAATGGCCATCCAATGGTCATTACCTGGATTGGACTGATATCTGCTAGTTACGCTAACAGCGAAACTGATATCAGGCCTAGTACATAACATGGCATACATTATGCTGCCCAAACACGAAGCATAAGGTTGGTTAGACATTCTAACCTCTCATCTTCTGTTTGCGGACTCATCTTCTTTGAAAGATGAATCCCATGTCGGAACGTATGTTTGCTGTCTTACAGTTACCAAAATTATACCGTTCCAAGATCTTATCTATGTACGTTGATTGGGATAAACCCAATCAGCTTCCTTTGTCTATCTCTATAGAGTTTATCCCTAAAACATAGGAAGCTTCTCCCAGGTCCTTCATGGAGAAATTCTTACAGAGGTACGCTTTAACGCCTTGTAACATACCTAAATCATTCCAATGATTAGGATGTCATCAACATAAGGACTAAAAAATACGACCATGCTCCCACTGGCCTTCTGATACACACAGGATTCTTCTGAATTCTTGAGAAAACCAGACGATCTAATAATCATCAAATCGAAGATTCAAACTTCGTGAAGCTTGTTTGAGTCCCATAAATGGACTTCTTAGGCTTACATACCATGCCCGAGTTTTCGCTGGATGCAAAACCTTCGGCTGTTCCATATAGATTTCTTCATCAAGAAATCCATTCAGAAAAGTCGTTTTGACATCCATTTGCCAAATCTCGTAGTCATGATACGCAGCTATAGAAAGCAAAATCCGAATAGACTTAAGCATTGCAACCGGTGAAAAAGTCTCATCGTAGTCGACGCCAGGTCGCTGCGTGTAACCTTTTGCAACCAGTCGGGCCTTGTAAGTTTCAACCTTACCGTCAGGCCCTCGTTTCCTCTTGTAAACCCATTTACAGACGATAGGAACAATTCCCTCTGGAAGCGGAACCAAGTCCCAAACTTGATTCTCATGCATCGAGTCTATCTCGGATTTCATGGCACTTTGCCATTTCACGGAGTCGATGTCCAACATCGATTCTCTATAGGTGAAAGGATCTGTCTCTTCTATTAAGAGAACATCCAGACTCTTTTCTTGTATCAAATACAAGCGTTCAGGTGGTCTAGATACCCTTTGTGACCTATGGAGTGTGTGTGTTGAAGGTCCTTCATCTACTTGAACTTCAGGTTCCTCCGTTGGTTCATTGTTTTCAGGTTGTACTTCGTCAAGCGCAACCTGTCTATGATCACCTCCTTCTGACAAAAATTCTACTTCTAGAAATTTTGCGAAGCGAGCTACGAATACATTTCAATGCTCGGTGTCATAGAACAGATATCCCCTCGTATTCGGAGGATATCCAATAAACCTAACGTTTGCCCTCGAGGCGAAAGCTTACTTTGCTGAGTCACCCTGACATAGGCAGGACAACCCCAAACCTTAATTGTAATTAAGATTTGGTCTCCTACCGAACCATATCTCATACGGCGTCGTAGGAACAGCTTTTGAAAGAATCTTATTCAAAAGATGTGGCGGCGGTTAAGAGAGAGTAGCCCCATAAATAATAGGGCAAATCTGTGAAACTCAACATTGATCGGACCAATCCAATAATCGATTTCTCCTCTCATATATTCATCTCCTAGATACTTTGTGTTGTGGGGTACCTGGAGGAGTGTATTGAGCGAGAATCCCCATTCTCCTTCATATAATCAATGAACTCACCACTCATATATTCGCCACCTCGATCAGATCGAAGGTATTTAATATATTTCCCAGTTTGTTTTCTCTACTTCATTTCGGAATTCTTGAACTTTTCAAAGGTTTCCGATTTATGTCGCATCAAATAGACATAACCGTACGTGATAAATCATCGTAAAGGTAACGAAGTATGAATAACCACTGTGAGCAGTTGACTTAGTGGACCACATACATCAGAATGTACGAGTTCCAGTAAGTTTAGTGGCTCGGTGTCCAACACCAGAAAATGGGGCTTTAGTCATTTTACCTTGAATACAGGATTCACAGGTTGGAAAGGATTCATGGTGGAGATCTGGTAGAAAAAACATTCCTAACCATTTTCCATTGTTTAAGGCGTTTAGCCCCAATATGACCTAGCCGCATGTGCCAGAGTTCAGTATTATTAATATCAGTATTCTACGTTTATTAATTCCAGAACTTAACTAATCTTTTGATGTTTGCAGTGTATAATGACCATGCATATTTGGACAACTAAGGATCTGAATATTATTTTTATCATATAAATACAAAGAGCTATTCTTAATATTAATACAAAAGCCTTCTGTATCTAATACAAAGGGATATAATATTAGCCACACATCCTGGCACAAAATAGCAATCATTTAACAAAAGTGTCCCATTCGGCAATGAGATCTCGCATACTCCCACTGCAACTGCATCCAGTGAGTCTCCACTCCCGAATCGCAACTGCATCACTCCAGGCTTCAGCCTCCTACTTTCCTTCAGCACCTGCAACGAATTGTAAATGTGAATGGGACAAGCAGAATCTAAAATCCAGTTGGATGTAACGGCTTCACAAGCCAAAGATATCAATAACTGGAAAAATAAAAGTACCTGATGTCGATGTTCTCTCCCTCCTGATCTGGGCGATATAATCTGGACAGTTCCTCTTCCAGTGCCCGACCTTGCCGCAGTGGTGGCATTTGTCCTCAGAAGCCCTCTTGGGCTTGGCTATCTTCGGCTGCTGTTGAGGACCAACTGCCTTCTTCTTCTTCTTCCCTTTCTTGTTCTTTCCCTTGGACATTCCTTGGGAAGAAGCTGAAAGTGAAGTAGATCTCGGAGGGCGTGTTGGTAATCCCTTCTTAAGGTCCTCCTCTGCCGTGAGCAACATCCTATGTAGCTCATGGTAGGTGCAGACAGTCCCGTGCATGTTGAAGTACATCACAAACTGTCGGAATGAAGCTGGCATAGAACCAAGAATGACACTCCTCCCGAGAATGTCATTGAGGATGAGATTATGTTGCCTCAATTGATCGATCAAATCGATCATATGAAGAACATGTGGGCTAACACTTTGCCCCTCATCTAGACGCGCATGGAACAGTTCCATGGCGACTTTATGAACAATCACTTGTTCTTGGTTCTCAACGATTGTCTTAATCGCGTCATCATACTGTAGGAATCAATCATACCATAGTATTGCTGTTTGAGTTTCGGAGAGAGCGAACTGAGGATGTATGATTTGACTCTCAAGTCATCATCCTTCCAAGTTTCAAAAACTCGGCGTTCCTCTTCCGAAGCCTCCTCACCCACTGCAGGGGCAAAGGGCCCTCAAGCACATATCCCAACTTCTCGGAATCGAGGACAATCCTCAAATCCATTTCCCAGTCCGTAAAGTTTTCAGCGCCTTTCAGTTTGTTCGCATCTAGCATACGCGCAAACTGTTTTGTGGATTGACCCGCCATCGCAAATCTATCATATAGATCACGAAAAACGGTTAGCAGAATAAAAACAGTTTCATATAATATCAAAAGCATAAACTAGATCATGGATTTTTAATCTAATATGCCCCTCCCACTAAATCATGCATTACTGTAATCCCAACACAGAATACAAATATTCAATAATTAAATTAAATATAAATAGTGAAAAGTGGACCCCGTGAATATATTTCAGCTCACAGCAGAGGCACGGTCTCGCTTACGTATATTCATCAGGTAGACAACTCACTTGTCAATCACTCAACAGTGACTCCTAAACACCCGGTCCTGGCCGTTTCTCGTTGTCGCTGCGGAGGCAGGCCCACAAGGAGACGTACCAAGGTTAAACTCGTCAATGATAAACTCAAGTTACTCACGTAAT
Organism: Zanthoxylum bungeanum; assembly: GCA_019454045.1. Lineage (NCBI taxonomy): Eukaryota > Viridiplantae > Streptophyta > Magnoliopsida > Sapindales > Rutaceae > Zanthoxylum > Zanthoxylum bungeanum. The sequence continues at coordinate 62,085 of SKCR01024979.1, read as the reverse complement.
CCTGACAGCTAGGGCACGTTCAGAATTCCGCTTTTACTTGAATTTACCTAGTATCTGATATACGTTCGGTATAAATAAATCTTTATCGGCTACACCCTCACAGCAGAGGCACGGTCTCGGATGTAGTCACAAAGAGATATTCATAAACCGTATTGACGAGACGGACCATATAACATGCATCAAATACATAATTACAATAAAACCTTATTATAAGGGATTTTCCGCTAAGTGTCATACACCCTAAATCTAACCGATTTAGTTTCTAATAAGCATGCATACATCAAGGAAAGATGATTAAAATATAGCCAAACATTTTAAACGGCCTAGAATCAGACTTGCTCTGATACCATTTTGAAGGGGTTTTATTACGGGGTGAATCCGGTAACGCAGCGGAAGCGGCGAAAATCGTATTTTCGGATTTCAAAACTTTTTCTCGGATTAATAAATAAACATATTTATTTAACATTCCAATAATCAAATTATGAAATAAAATTTCAATTGAATCATATTCAAGTGAAATTACCAAATTACCCTTATATGGTATTTTGTCCATTTTAGTCCGAAATTGATCCAATCAATTTTGAATGATTCTAAATCATTTCTAAGATGAACTTAGCATGTTCAAAACATCAAAACACCAAAAGAACCAAAATCCCCATTTTTGTTATCTTGGCCGAGAGCTTCCAAGGGGGGGGGTTTGTGCATTTTGTCATTTCATGCTTCAAAACTCATCCAAATGAATCCAATCAACATGAAACTTTATATGCATCATATACACATACAAATACACAACATATCTCAAAAGCCCCAAATTTAGAATTGGTTATAAACCCTAATTTCTCAATTTCAAAAATTGGTCAAATTAGACTAAATACACCAATCAATTACTTCAATCATCAATCTTTATCCAATTCAAGTCTCAACACAATGAAACAACTCAAGATCAAATCTAGGTCATTTAAGAGTGGGTCAACAACTCTAGAATAGCAACATGGTTTCATAAACCTTAAAAGATTACATATAACTACAATAGTCATATCCTTTCTTCATCATACATGCTTTACAATTTCACCAAACTTCCATCAACAAAAACACAAGAATAAAGAAAGAATAACCTAAGGATATCATATATTGAAGCCTAGATCCTAAGGAACAATTTCCTTACTAATAGTAAGTTAGAAAACTTACTAAAATCAAGCTTTCCTTGGATTTTCTTTCTTTCTCAAGCTTTCTTAAGTTCCTTCAATGGTGTTTTTCTTTTGTGAAAGTGTATTAGGTTAATGAAATGAAAAGCAAATGAAAAATATATACTTAGCAAATTTTAAGCCTTGGCCGAAATTCAACAAAACATATACCAAATTTTCATTTCAATTTCATTTCAAATGCATTTGGTTAAAGTAAATTAAATATCTAAATATGCTTTATAGATATTTATCTACTTTAATTAATGCAACTTTAATCATTACAAATTAAATATCTAAATATAAGATATTTATATTTTAATTATATTAATCATTTAACAATTAAATAATTAATTAATTAATTAAATACAAATATCTCAAATATATGTATTATATTTACATTAAATATTAAATACATATATTCATTTATGATATAAGTCAAATATCTCAATTTGACATTTAATTAATGTGTATTTAAAATAATCAAGTATTAAATGTAAATACACAATAATCTTGTAAATGACTATCGGGTCCCTACACGAGTATTTTGCGTTTAACCTTTAAACGACTTTATAAACAATCAGTATTGCTTATTTATGTTGCTCTAGTGCTCTACGAGTTTGTTTCATTATTGAGACTCTCTAGATTCAGGCGTATCCGTCACGAAATCAAATTTCGTGTCCATAATTTATCCACCCATAAATTATGACGATCACAGATAAACTGGCTGAATCATACAGGTCGAGGTCATGGCAAATGTTTAATTCCTCAGTCACAGGTATCCGGATTTATCCCAGAGATATAGATGTAAACGTCAAATCTCTATGGGGATTATCCAGTCGACTATTCTATTAGCAATTCTCATAAGAATGTTTAGAACTAGCTTCTAAACTTTACCACGGGCCCATGGATTTATCTTATTGCTAATTGTATGGACTACCTATGCTCTGGTACACAGAACTGACGGATCCTATCTTGACACACATAGGACACACTGAGGATCTATCTACACCCAACGAACAGGCGGAGGTCTGATCTAAATAGATCGGTGACTTGACTGCCATCTAAGTGTAGAGGATGTCTCATGTGCCCACTATGGCATCTCAAGTCTAAGAATCACAAGTGCTACTCAACCCAAGAAGATTCTTATTGACATTGGTGTACCATCCATTAAGAATCTTCGGTGAGTCGTTCAGTGTTTATCCGCTATAAACACCTACAGGTCTATACCAGTCTCCAAGACTTATGGTTCATTGAGAAACCATTGGAATCATATATTCCAGTATACGACTTGTACCGGTCTCAACGGGTTTACTATACTGACCAAGCAGTGTAAACCTTGACCAGGAACTGTCTGAGAATGACAACGTCATGATACGTATCAATGTCCGTTGCGACGCTTTTGCAACTGTATCATGACTAATCATTCTAAGGTCATTACGTCTTTACCATATTATAAGATTCATTATATCAAAGAAACTGCATATATTATTCATAATAATATTATTTAACAGAAGTATTTACAAGAAAATACAACCGGGAATTGGCGCTGTGAGCACCAACCCCTACACTGTTGTCATGGCGTTTTTAGATCATCAAGGGCGTGTTCTGCTGTTGGGGTCCAAGCAAAAGAGTCTTTATTTAACATCTGTGTTAGGGGCTGAGTAATTACTCCGTAGTTTCCTATGAATTTCCGATAGTATCCTGTTAGACCAAGGAACCCGCGCAACCTTTTTAGATTTCTTAATTTCGGCCAAGCAACAATAGCTGATTTCTTCTCTGGATCTATAGCAACGCCCTCCCATGAAATTATGTGACTAGATAATTAACATCGATCTGCCAGAAACTGCACTTTTCTTTCTTGACAAATAGCTGATTTTGTTCGATTCATCGGAAAACTGTCTCTACAAGCTGCAGATGTGTCTCCCAGTCCGGGCCATATATCAATATGTCGTCAAAGAATACCAGCATAAATTTTTTGGTGACATCTTTGAACACCTCGTTCATGAGAGCTTGAAAATTTACATGAGCGTTTGTTAAAACGAATGACATAACTAAGAACTCGTAATATCCATGATGAGTTCGAAATACCATTTTTTCCACATCTTCCGGGTGCATTCGAATCTGATGGTAACCGAACCTGAGATCAAGCTTTGTGAAATTCCTCATTCAACTCATCTAAAAATTCATCAATAACAGAAATTGGAAACTTATCTTTGATTATGATCCGATTCACGAACGATAATCCACCACAGTCTCTAAGAGCCATCGTATTTTTTTTACCCAAATAACAGCAGATGAGTAGAGGCTGGTGCTATTTCGAATTACTCATGTTGTTAAGAGGTTGTCTACAATCTTCTCTATTTCATTATTTTAGTAATGTGGATATTGATAAGGTTTCATATTAACATGCCTTTTATCTTGTAGCAAGGGTATCCGATGGTCCTGATATCACTTAGGGGGTAACCCTGTTGGTTCCTTGAAGATGCCCTGGAATAGGTCCAGAATTTACTGCAGTTCCGGATTAGTCATTGTTGAATTGGTACACGCTGTGACATTGGTCATTGACTCAGATTGTCCCTTTTTACCCATGTGTGCTGATTTCGAATCTTCTCCATACCCCCTACTGCCACGTTTGGAAAAGCCTTCAAACTGGGAAGTCATTATGGTCATTGCTTGCATCATTTTCTCCAGTGTCTATTGCTTTCTTTCTTCACTTGCTTATATCGCTTCATTAAGTGACACTATTTGGTGTTCCATTCGGTCGAGGCGTTGGTCTGACATGTCTGGCTCTGATGACACGTTGTTAGGTGTCCGTTGAGTTGCTCTTGTTACAAGTTTGTTGACAGGAAGAGAGCCTGGATCGGATTTGCGTGGCCTCCCTATAGCGACTTATTTGGGTAATTCAATGAACCATAGGCCTCCAGAATTCACGTTGATTTAATAATTCGCTGCTTTATTATTAAGAATAATCTCCTTTAAATAGCGAGATTTAAGAGTATCCCTAAGTCTATTGGATATGCAATATTCTTATTAACAACTAATAACTATTCATAATCTAATAGTAATTTCTAATATAATCCCCTGTTAAAGCAGCAGTAATGTGCAGGTATACCTGCACCTAACACTAGACCTTGTATTATTTATGTAATTATATTTTTTCCTAAAAAAAACAAGGGGTGGATAAATTCAAATTTTATTTTTACATTCCCTTACCTCTAAAAATTTCGAACCTAGACAATATATTAAATAGAATTATTTGAAAATTATTAAGCCACATCCCTTGAAAATTATCGGATTTTGTAATCTTTATGTTCTTTTGTTTTTTTTTTGAAATCGTTGGAAACCCCACCCCCAAACTACCCATTCTGGGCTTAAGCGTAGTATGTAAAATCCTCGGTTGTCCTAGACTCTTACAAAAAACGCACTCTCTAAATTTGAACTCAGGATCTGAAGGTGAGATCATGAACCCTACATCACCAAGTCACGCCTTCGGGGACTTGTTGGCCAAGCTTGCTTTTGAGTTTTCTGAAATTCATTCATTGTCACCATTTTTATTTTTAATTTGTTTACGTGTGTGTATATATTGTAATTTAGGACACTCTTGAGCAGAAATTTTTGTGTCGATGATTGGTGATAAAAATATAAATTTAGTTAATTTTTACTATACATGATAACAATTAAATAAGTGGCGCAAATTTTACACTCCATTCTTCCTTATTTGATAGCCTTATTTAATTTTTTACACACAAATTAAGAAACTGTAATTAATGTGGTTAAAATAATAAATTTAATCAATTATTTTCTTATTATATCATTCATTGATATTATGAAAAGTTGTTTTATTGATAAAAATACATGTTTAATGATGGCATATTACTAACTACTCACTTTAGCTTTATTTTTAATAAAATAAATAGACTATAATTTGGGACCGCTAAAAAAAGAAATTCAGCATATCAAGTAAGAACAGCCGGAATAAAAGCTAAGAATTCGATTAATTTTGTGCTATTGTGCAAAACTAAATAGCATAAAAATACCAAAAAGCTTTTCCTTCCTACCAAAATTAAAAACACATGATCCCTTTGTAAAGTTTCACAAATAAATGATAAATTTTATTTTTTAAAATGTAATAAAATTAATTATTATTGTTGACGGATGATTTTCGTTCCAATGGTAGTTTCATGATAACGCTCCCGGGACAATCATCCTCCAACCGTGAATTTGTTTGGTTATGGGGGACCAAAGACAAATTTGGCAAAAGACAGAATAAACACAAAATCGACAAGATGGTTTACATGGTTCGGTGGAATAAATCCAACCTACGTCCACATAACAAAGTAGAGTGTAAATTTTATTAACAAACCGAGCTCGACCGACCTGTTTTCAAGGGGTGGTCTAATGTAACCGAGTTGTTTGCCTTTTGTAGTGTTTTTACAAGTAATGCTTTTTATGAGATTTATTTCCACCAACCTATACAAAAGATACTACCCTCCTTTTATATACTAAGAGGAATACAACATTGTTATCATATTTTCATGACGTTAGCCACATGAATCTCCGGCTGATTGACGGGCTCTCTGCCCCAACTGCCTCCCGAAAGCGATCCTGCCATCTGATTCCCTGTCACATCACTCTGTTTTATACACTGCCACACTTCACCATTATGATACTAGCCTGTAAAGATCTCTCATATGGTGGTACATGTTAGAGGGAAAAGTCCAAATAGTCACGATCACACGTCGGGTGTCATAGGGACGGCCAGACAACGATCCATACTATGCCAACTACTTCCGACCTAACCTGAAATTTCCGAGCTCATTCTCACGACTCAAAAAGAAAGCCGAGCTACCGGGCTAAAGTGGTCGGTCTCGGCTCTGATGTTGTCGGTCTCTGAAGCCTGCACAATGATGTGTCCTCTGGTTGGTCAGATTCGAGGAGCCGTGTCCGACCTCTATTCCTGGTCGAATAGTGACTTATACCCCCGGAACACTCATCCTCCCAAAAGGAGAAATTCATTCTATGCCTTTATCGTACTGTTCAAATACTTCGTCATAAAAATCACCATCAATATTTATCCCCTAGTTCTCAGTTTCAAAGAGTGTACAAGTTGGTACCAGGAACTACAAAATTGGAAGTGTGCTGATAAACCGGTCAGTGGTCGTCTCTAGGAACCACAAATAGCAGATTGCCTCGACTACCAATCAGGTCGTCCCTGACTTCTTCATGTGCTCGGTCACTGAAGATTCTGATGTCCATCCAAATGATTCTCTGACTTGATGGTAGCCGTCCCTTGGAAACCGTAAACCATCATAACCTCTTAAATGCCCATCAAATCACTTATCGGGTTTAGCCTGGATGCGACACTTATCGAGCATCCGTGAACCTCCCGCCAAAAATCAAAATAATCAACCGTTCAAGGGGCAGCCGAAAGGTTTCCAATATCAATCTTTCATCGCAATCTAAGTAGATGGAGCTTGGAAGTGACACGCGGTGCACATCTGAAGCCTCTCTCTGATCCTACGGCCAGAAATATCTCGAGCTGTCTATAGAACCGAGAAGCAACATTCTTTTCTTTCTTTTACAAAAATCGAAACTTTCGAAGTGTAAAAAATTTCTTCCTCATTGTCTGAGACCAACAAACTTCAAGACCGACCAGACCAACCGTCGATACATCCTCTCGAATCAAGTAAGTTCTCTACTCGACCTTCTTCTTTTCAATTACTGAAACTCTCTGTGATCACTTGTTGCCTGTGAAAATTCATGTATTCATCCTCGCTTGCTCTACATTTTTCTATCATGTTCATCTCATTGTTATGTGCTACAAATATGTGTTTCGAGTTGGTTGGGTGATGTAGGATGCATGTGCTTCTTAGTTGAATGATGGGTTGTGGGTTATGGTGTTTGAGTTTTGGGTTTTCTATGTTTGCTGTTTGTCGTGTATTTGGTTTGATGTTTGAGGATGAGACTTACTGTTTGTGGCCATTATTAGGACGTTTAGAGATTTTAGGCCTAGTTTCCCGAAATTTATAATAGCCCTTGAGTCTGCGATGCCCCGAAACTAATTTCTAACTACCCTTCTCAGACCATGCCATTGCTAGAAATTTCAGACGCTGAATCGTCCTCAGCTCGACCTACAATCCCCCAACCTCCTGGTACTGAAGAGGCTTCTTCCAGCTCGGCCAGCTTGGAGCAATTAGATATTACTCTAACCCTTCTCAAGAATGAAAAGACACTTACCATCACCGAATTCCCCAGAAAGATCCTGAACCGGGAGAATTAGACTAGTCCTCCTTAGACAAGGACCATTATTCTACCATCACGGAGGACGCTTTGAGCATTCTCCTCCACCAGTATGAGATTCCCATAGACATAATACTTGAGGTCTCATGCCTTGTCGAACACGTATGTAGACCTGAGTCTGGCTCTGTGGCCCTTATTTATTCATTCTTAGAGTGCGGTCTGTGACTGCCCATCCGGTCGTATTTTGTGAGGATGCTTGGTATAATGAAAGTTACCCCATGCCAACTGAATCTGAATAGCTGGCCGATTCTGGCCGATCTTCATGTGATATGGCACCGGACGGGCCTCGGAGAGCTGACCTTTGAGGAGCTGCAAAGACTATACAAGTTGAAGGCCAACTCGAGATCCCACCATGGTTGGCACAACCTCTCCTCTTATACCGACGTCCCCACCCTTATTACCGAGCTCCCCCAAACTAACAAGAACTTCAAAGACCCATCGTTCTGGGTGTTAGTCTCGAAGACATGCTTCAAGATCCTAAACATGATTATAATGTGTGAAATAACAAGAAAGAGTGGCAAAATACTTGTATTGTTTTTGGAGAAATTCGAAATTTGCTATTTGGATGAAGCTTCAAGCTTGTAGTTATTTATTTGTGCCTTGGGTGAGTTTCCCTATCACCTAATTTGACTCCTCCAAGTGCTAGCTTTGTATAAATTTTTGAAGCAAAAATTTCACTTTCAAGAAGAGAGTGTTCGGCCAAGAGAGGAAGAAGAAGAGAGATGGTGTGTTGTGTCCAAAAATTGGTTGTTGTCTGTTTTAAAGAATACATTAAATTAAAGCCAACTACTTACATCAACTATAGACATTTGATGTAAGTGAAGTGATCCCACCACATTTAAATTCAAAATTTGAGTTGGCTTCTTCAACACACAACTTGACTTGGTCCCACCAAAGTCAAAGATATTTTGTGCTCCCAAAATACAAAAAGACACACGCAAAGTCACGGGTAATTTTATCAGGTTCGTTTAATTATGATTAAATAAATTTATCGTAGCGCCATATAGACCCAGCCAAGGTTTCGGGTCGGAATTGGAACCGAACCGGTTGGAACCTGACAGTTTCGGTTCCAGAACCGAAACCGTGATTGACCGGTTTGGTTGGGGTTCCACCCCAACGGGAATCAGTCGAAATCGCTGGAACCTTATGGTTCAAACGGTTCTAACCGGAACCGTTTCAGTTCCGGTTGGAACAGCTACTAACCGTTGGGGAAGGGGCAGAGAGTCGTTGCTCCCTGCCCCTTAATACCTTAATAAAGGCCTTAACAGCCATAAAAAAATAGTTCATTTCTAATATATCCATAATAACGGTAATAAAATGATTTAGGGGCATTTTTGGTATCAAAAAAATTCTAGAACTCTATAAATAAGGGTCATTTTGTATTATTTCAACACACCAATTTCTCTTCTCTCTCAATTCCTACAATTCTCTTATTCTCAAACTCAATTAGTTATTATTATTCTCAATTAGTCGATTTTCTTATTCTTCTTGCTTATTTCAACACACCAATTTCTACTTATTTAGGACTGTTTTTGGGTGATTTTTGGGACTGTTTACTCACTGTTTTAGGGTTGTCTTTTAGGTTATTTAATAGGTGGAGGGGCTGTAGTTGAAGGGTTTTTTTGCTGTCGGTGGAGGGGCAGTTTAGTTGTTATTGCTGAATGAGTGAGTAAAGAAAAAGATAGGCTTATCGTTTGTTGTTTTGGCGTGTGGAATCAGAGAGGGGCTTAGGGTTTGTTGTTGTTGCCGTAAGTTGGCTTCTTTGTGTTTGAGAGGAAGAGAAAGAAGAAATAGTCGAGAGTTATCCTAGGGTTTATTTTGTGTTTTTTGTTTTTTTATAGAGAGAGATAGAGAAAATAGCGTGAATAGAGAAGGAGAAAAAGAAAGAGCCCTTAGGGTTGGGTTTTGGCTTCTTTATATAGTGGTTTACTAGGGTTTTGGATGTGCTTGCTAGGGTTTCTAAGTAGGGAAATAAATCATGCAAAATGGATGTATTTTATTAAATTATTTAGGGAAAGAATTTGAGTAATTTTGGTGGGGATTGGATTCACAATATTTTTAAAATAGAAGGTGATTTGATGGATTTTGACATGTGTTATGTATGTATTTTAATTATTTTGGATTGGGCTTGGGTGGAATGGGCTTAAGAAGTTGCATAGGTTGCATGAACTTTAGATGGGTGTGTATGGGCTTTCATGGGTTGCGGGTTTTGGCCGAGTGTGGTGACACACAGTGAGATCTGGGCGACGCATGCTGTTCTAGGCTCGGGGGCCTAGTTGGGAGTACGGAGTAGCCAACGGAGGACTAAACCGGAGAGTGATGGAGTCGCCACCCGGTGTGAACCGGGACAAAGATTTAAGGCCGCACTCACCCCTCGCAAGGGAAGACCTCAAACCATTGGGTTTGGAACGGTCCCTTACTTATGCCACTTGTAATGTAAAGATTTATGCAATAATCCAACCAAGCCTATGACATATATTTCCAAGTGCACCACAATCTTAAATTCACATGCTCAAAAGTAAAGTTTACATCTAACATACATGAAATCAAATCTTATTGCCAAATTCACATGCTTAAAAGTAGGCCTTTGCAACAACAAGCACATAACGTCACAAGAATTCCATCATTCATGTAAACATAAACACAAACAGTCATGGTAACATTTGCATATAATCAAAATGACGACAACACAGATGCATAAATCATGATACATTAAGCCAAGACTAAAGTAGATAATGCAATCCTAGGGAATAAACATGCTTTTCATTATTATGTGCACAAAGATAAGAACGACTATGTGTGGTTTCATCAAAAAAAATCACTTAAGAAACAATTATACATGGCATGTGATGAGTATGTCTCAGTTCAGTGTGTTCGCGTTCGTGTAGCGTTCGTAAACGTGTTCGAACGAAACTGAGGCAGAATGCTCACGTTCGTATAGCGTTCGTGAATGCGTTCGAACGGAAATGAGACCTGATGCATGATAAGGCAAAATGTATACGCGTTCGAGTTGCGTTCGTAAACGCGTTCGAACGGGAACAGACCTGATGCATGAAATGCTTACGTTCGTAGAGCGTTCGTGAACGCGTTCGAACGGAAATAAAACAGAATACTCACGTTCGTATGGCGTTTGTGAACGCGTTCGAACGGAAGTGAAACAGAATGCTCACGTTCGTATGGCGTTTGCTAACGCGTTCGAACGGAAATGAAACAGAATGCTCACGTTCGTATGGCGTTTGTTAACGCGTTCGAACGGAAATGAGACCTGATGCATGATAAGGCAAAATGTATGCGCGTTCGAGTTGCGTTCGTGAACGCGTTCGAACGGGAACAGACCTGATGCATGAAATGGGACGCGATACATGAAAGCAAAAGGGGCGCGGCGAAGTATCGTGGTAAGGATCTTATCCCCGTGAACGGAGTGCCTTTAATCCGACTTACTAAGCCCATGCGCAATGAACATATAATAAAAGTAAAGGCATAATAACAAAGACGAGATATCAGACTTTGTATATCCGATTGAACACATCTTACGTCCAATCGAATATACGTCACCCGGCGCGGCGAAGCATCGTGGTAAGGATCTTATCCCCGTGAAACGGAGTGCCTTTAATCCGACTTACTAAGCCCATGCGCAATGAACATATAATATGCATAAAATAAAGACAGAAGTAAACACAAAGATACTTGGCGCGGCGAAGCATCGTGGTAAAGGATTTTAACCTCTTCAATTAGAGGACCTTTCATCGCACTTACTAAGCCCATGCGCTTTTCTCATCATTACATAAATAAATAACATGCAGAAAATTAAATGGCGGAATAATTAAACAACTCAAAATTAAACAAAAGAACATGCCGTTTACTCAAGTGATACGTGGAGTTGTGGCCCGAGTGCAGATCATACTACCGTCCATTCGGAATCGGCTATGAAATTTACGTCCGGGTTTCCATTCGATATACCACAAGAGGCGGCATGTCTTTCATCCAAAATCCACAACAAACATCGTATATGCAACAAATACCACAAATACAGAAAATATAATCAAGATAAATGAACAGAAATTAAATAGAAATAAGTGTGAAAAATACCCTCAGGTCTAACCTTTTGATTGTCCTCGGACTTGCGTTTCGCGGAGATCGGAAGGGGTGAAAGCTCCTTACTTTTTCGGTTCACTGGTTTCGCGTTTTGGCTCACCGTTCCACTGTTTTTCCCCACTACTTTGGCGTTGTTTTGCTGCTGTTTTTGGTGGTGAGAGAGTGAAGATGAAGAGTGTTTTGGTTCGGCTAAGGAGGGTTATTGCTCGTGGTGGTCTCGATTTTGAAGGGTTTTGGTGTTCTGGATTCAACTATGGAGGATAGTTGCTTGTGGTGTGTTCTTTTTCTCTTTTTGTGTCTATGTGAAGTGTTTTCCTTTTTTTTGTCTTGGGCGTGTAGGGAGAGTCTAGAGAGGGTGTGGCTAGGTTAGTGCATGTTTATATAGAGGAAGGCTAGGGTTTGCCATTGTCTCACAAGGAAGAGATCTAGTTTCCAAATTAGGAGTCATAAGAATGGTATACACAAGATTGGGGGGGGACAAAATATTTTAAATTAGGAAGTTGTAATATTAGATTGGTTGATGTCTTGTTAGATTAGGAAGTCAAATATTATTAAATTGGTAGATGTCTTATTAGATTAGGAAGTCAAATATATGATTGGCTTTAATTGGTTGGGATTGATTTTAATTAGGTATATCTCCTTTTTAGTTTTAGTATGTAATATATTCAAATTATTTAAATTAGGCATGATTTTAGTTTAAGTTTGGTAAATGTTTATTTTATGTTTGGTAAGTGTTTTATTTAATTATTTAATTAATTATTTTAATATCTTATTAGTTAATGTTTTAATTAATATTCATTTATTTAATTTGGGATGTATTTTATGGGCTTTGGGGAGCTAAATGGGCTGGGGTGTGAGGCTAGCAGCAAAACCAGAATTACCGACACCGTTCGAACGCCTCCCCGAACGTGACACGAACACTCGAAATCTGCTTTCCGTTCGAACGCCTTCACGAACGCAGCACGAACGAAAACAGTGAACCTTGTTTTTTCTGAATTTCCCCTTCCGGTATCCGTTTCCCGCGGTTTTCATGACTCAAAAGGTAGTGCCTCCAAATGAGACTCATCATCGGGTTTCACATGCAAAAATGCAATGCCTACACCGAGGTTTTAAAACAAAAACCGACTAAGTGAATCTGAGGCTAACTAGGGTGTTTAAAATTTGAAGAGGTATTAATTTTAGAATTTTCCCTTCTAGCATTCGTTCCCCGCGACTTCCGCAACTTATCAGGTAGTGTCTCAATACGAGGCTCATCATTGGGCTTTATACAAAAATACAGTGTCTACAGTCGCCCCCACTTTGATGGGGCTTGTGCAGTGTGTGACAGTGACAACCCTATCAAAGTTATGCATACATTTTTACTTACCTGGTTCGTTGGCTATTGCCAGACTTACTTGTTACTTTGCGAGATGCTTCGAACTGAGTTGATTTAATGACGGGGTTCTTGACCCCTGGTTCATTCCCGAACTGTTACTTGATGAAAGATGGTTCATTCCTGAACCGTTATTTAGTTGAGGGGATTCATTCCCGAACCGTTACTTGATGGAGATGGTTGATTTTTGAACCGTTATTTGAGTTGAGATTGTTCATTTTTGAACCGTTACTTGATAAGAGAGGGTTTATTTTTGAACCGTTACTGAATTGAGATGGTTCGTTTTTGAACCGTTACTTGATGAGAGATGATTTATTTTTGAACCGTTACTTGATGAGAGATAGCTCATTTTTGAACCGTTACTTGAGTTGATGTAAGATGGTTCATTTTTGAACCGTTCCTGGGTTAAGATGGTTCATTTATGAACCGTTACTGAATTGAGATGGTTCATTTTTTGAACCGTTCCTGAATGTGAGATGGTTCATTTTTTAACCATTCCTGAGTTGCTTGCATTTGCCGGTTTTTCCCCTTTTCTTTAAGAAACTATGAACACAAAATAAAAATTGCATGTATATGATGTGTATGCATAAATGTGTAGATGCATTCCCTATTCAGATGGGTCAGGCCTTCATTGTGCTCTTTGGTGCCCTTTGCATATAAAAGTCTATGGTCGCCCCCTGGGCCCGCTTATGGTTTCCTAATGTCAATTATACTCTGGTGATTGCTCAGATTTATTTGGTCCCATGGCTCAAGATTCTGTTATGTCTCTTATCCGCGAGGAGGTAGACTGGTCGCCCCCAGACTTGGTTTAATTTTCTGCTATCCGCTGCTTGCACTAGGTCAAGGTGGACTACGTGATGTATTATTCCGTATCAACATACTATATTACAGGCTATGAAATAGTCCCAATAGTTATACATATTATTGTCCTCAAAGAATGCTCAGTAATGAAACCAGAGTTTTTGAATAAATGATCTAAGACAGACTCAAAGTGTGTGTGTGTGCAAAGGTTCTTTTACAGCTTGATCCCTAGGTAAGCCAACTCAATAATTTCGTTTCAAAAATTGGGATCGATGGGTCAAACCAACCTAGATATCTCAATTATGCTATATAATTGCTTTTTCGTGCTCAATATGGTATGGTTTTCTTTTTCTTTTGTTTTTTTTTCTCTTTTTCTTTTTTTTTTTTAACACACCCACCCTTTAAGGTAGCATTTCTCCTCATTGTGGTCCTAATACTCTCACATGGGTAGCTTCACGCTTATCGATTATAGGTGGTTAAATTTTTCTTTAGAGACTTTTCTTTTTATTTTTAACAATACCACACATCATAACACAAGCAAGTCAGGATAGACATCTAAGAAAATGGTCATTCATCGACCTACAATTTCTTCAACTAGTCACTTTATCGACTACTCAGGTTTTCATTGCTAAGAACCTATAAATAAGTGTTTGCGAGTCTAACATAGATCAATTACTCAAAGTATCAGAAAAAAGCACATCAAAAACTTATCGTTTCTAAGATTTTACCCTAAAGCAAACGATTTCATCATCGGACTTATGCCTAACTATTAAAGACTAAAAGGAAATTACTCGAACAGGTAAGCAAAATCAATGTCTTATGATTAATAAATACGGGATCGCAATTGAATAAGATCAGGAAAACAAATATCTCCATAATTTGCAACTTTATCTTCTTTCGTCTTCTTGCTTTCTTCGAACATCAGATTCTCCAACTGCAGTAGTTCTTTTTCCCATTTACTTTCCTCTTTTGCAACCTCCTCCTTGTCACTATTCGAGAAGTTTTCCTAGAAATCCCCTCTCTGCTCTGTCTCATCTTTACTATTATTGTCCCATATCCCCTTGCGGGAAGTTTGGTGGTTATGAGTTTGGAGGAAAAGGCTGTCGGGTAGGCTGGAGTTGATCATGCGGGTGGGTGGAGGGTCTCTGTGTGCGTTGGGTTGTTCTTTTTCCGGGTCGGGTATTTTATGGGCATCAATGAGGTCTTGGATTTCATGCCTAAGGCGGGTGTATTTGTCAGTTTCATGGCCTTTTTGCTGGTGGAGGTAACAGTATGGGTTTAGATCAAGGTAGCGTGGCACAGGGTTTGGAAGTGGATTAGGTTCTAAGGGATTTATGAGTCCTTGCCTTTTCATCTCTTCAAACACCTTTGACAAAGGTCTACCAAAATTGGAGAATTGTCTGTTTCTGATAAGGGCGACCTCAAATGGAGTGTGTTTGGTCCCTGAAGGTCCCTCAATGGTCTTTCTATTCCGGTTGCAATACTTCCTATTATTAGCTATATGGGGTACGGTCAAACTAGCCACAGCATTGGTCAAAACTTGTAGTTGCTCGGTAATTTTGGTTATTTTAGTCTCCAACTGATCCAATCGGGAACCTGTACGGGCCAAATTTGGTCCCAAGTTAATTTCGACATTTCGCCTCAGGCCTATTGCTAAATGCACCATCGAAACCCCATAATCGAACCCAAAGACATTGTGCAAGCCCAGGCTCGGAGAAACACCATGCCCAAGACCGATACCTGAACCCCTTTAAATGCCAACTCATGAAACGTCCAGACCCATAACTACCTTTCATGACTGCCCATAACTGCCTCTTCATGACTCGACTGTTACAAGCACCTAAAACGTATAAACGATTAAAGACATTCATGAGTCCCACCTTAAATCGCCTATAAGAGAAACCAAAGTCTAGAAGAGAAGGGGATTCAAGCTCTTCTACTCATAGCTCAAATAAGATTCTCTCATAGACCCCATACCTACAGCCTACACGGTAGCTCACAAGAATCAAGGTAATCTCTAAACCTTGCTCCTCCTTTTACGGTATCAATAGCTCACTTCCACTACTGACTTGAGCGTCGGAGTGCCCCCGGCACCCACCACACTGGTGGGTAGTATACTCCTGCTCACTCTACTTTATTTTGCAGGATCGCTAGTGCCTCCTCCCTACAAATTCTCGATTGTGAACCTCGGGCGAAATCTAGCGTCCATAATTTGGCGCCCACCGTGGGGCCTTAGCGATTCATAGCAGACAAAGATCTCTCAGTCTACGGTTCCTAAAACACAGCCAACCATGGCTTCTAGCAATGAGCAGACACCAGATCCTATGACTACGCATCTGATCATACTCCAAGAACGATTATGTGCCTAGAAGAAGAGAGTCAAGCCATGCGAAGCTCTAATATAACCCTTCAGAAGAAACTAGAGAAAATCTCTTCAATCTCCTAACAACCTGATTCTCCAGATCATCCCATCAATCCTACAATCCCCACCAATCTCCTGGGGGCATTCAACAATGTGGCAAGCGAGAATCCACCATTGGACAACAATCTACCAAATCAAGAAAGAATTCAATATATCTCCCCAACCGACCAAGCACGACAAATTGCCTCCACCATGCGTAAGGAAATCAAAGAGTTCAAAGATGCAATTCTCTCCAACCTACCTAGTTTCAAACTACTAGTGAGAAAAAGCCGAGCTGACGCAATCTTAGATACACCATTTTTGGAGACCATCACTTCCATTGAGCTACCAAGGAAGTTCAGTCCTCCAGATATGAAGATGTATGATGGATCAACTGACCCAGACGACCATGTTGTCCATTACAAATACAAGATGTTATCAACGGGTCTGGCTCTTCATCAATGGGAAGCTGGTATGTGCATAGGATTTAAAGAAACATTAGTTGGTCCTGCCCTTACCTGGTTTATCAATCTCCCATACAGATCCATCGAGTCTTACCAACAATAGCAGACAAATTTGTGGAGCATTTCGCAAGTTCTTGCAAGCTTGAGAAGACCACCAATGACCTTAATGCCATCCAACAACAGAGAGAGGAGTCCTTGAGAAGCTACATGGCTCGCTTCAATAAAGAGAGTATAACAATCCCAGATCTCTAACAGCCTACTATAGTGGAAGCATTTAGAAATGGAATACTTTCAGAAAGTAAACTCTACAAAAAGCTCATTAAATTTCGATGTTACACTATGGATCAAGCCATGACTCGAGCCCACATTGAGATTAGGTGGGAGGAAGATAAGAGGAACAATAAGAGAAGAAGCTCCACCAACCATGACAATGAAAGAAGTTTGACTCCTCCCAAGCGACATAATAAATGATGTGCTAGTAATACTTCTCAATAAGATATCACATGATGTAATTAGACAAAAAAATGGGCCAGAAGCCACCTATTGTTGCTTTGGGGACATCATAGCTTCACAAACAAGTATTCATTGGTAACTTTAAAAGAAACTGACATTCACAAAACTAAAACTTAGGGAGAAACCCATTTGCTCAAATCGACCACATAAATAAAATCATCAGACCCAATCGATATACTTATTCCATTCGGCATGAGAATACCCTTATATTCTTCCAGTATACCCAAACGACTAAAAAGTATTCTCTAGTAATGTCATCCATTCTAAACTACATAGAAAGATTATCATATTCTCCATACGATAAGGTGGATGGCCATCTGGCTACATAGAAGAATTGTTATCATTTCCATACGACATTGAAGGACTCACCACATTCAGAGGACTGAAAGGATTTTCATCTCCTCCATATGACATGCATGGATTGTCTTCAACTCCATACTACATGGTTAGATAGTCATCTCTTTCAGGCGACATGTGAAGATAATTATATTCTTCACATTACATGAATGGAATCCATCGACTCTAGACTCCATTCGACCATAGTCTCATGGACCCTCATCAGAAACAAGGCGTGTCCCTTCAGTGGAACCATTTTTCCTACCATTCACCCTATATGATGAAGATGTCTCAGTCGACAATACCCGAATGAAGACTTTGCGTGGATATCCTAGTCGACAATACATGTTTGGAGACTTGGCGTGAGGAGGATGTCAAAATGGACTATACTCTAATGAAGACTTGGCGTGGACATCCCAGTCGATATTACCAGGTATGGCTTGCACTTTTATAGTTGACATTATGATTTATAGTTTGGGACTTTTTATGGGTGTCTCAGTCGACATTACAACATATAGTTTGGTAATTATTATGGATATGGATGTCCCAGTCGATATTACAATGTATAGCTTGGTAATTGTTATTGGTGTCTCAGTCGACAATACAATATGTGGCTTGGCACTTGTTGAGTATCTCATTCGACACTACATGTATGGAAAATTGGTATTAAGATATCTCTCTCGACACTATATGTATAAGGTGATAATATCTCAGTCGACAATACAATATGTGGCTTGGCACTTGTTGAGTATCTCATTCGACACTACATGTATGGAGAATTAGTATTAAGATATCCCACTCGACACTACATGTATAGAGTGATAATATCTCAGTCGATATTATCAGACTTGGCAAGGATATCCTACTCGACACTACATGTATGGAGACTCAGTATGAGGAAGATGTCTCATTCGACACTACACGTGTGAAGCTTGGCACTTGTTAAGGATCTCATTCGACACTACACTTGTGAAGCTTGGAAAGGACCTCATTCGACACTACAAGTGTGAAGCTTGACACTTGTTAAGGATCTCATTCGACACTACACGTGTGAAGCTTGGCAAGGATCTCATTCGACACTACACGTGTGAAGCTTGGCACTTGTTAAGGATCCCAGTCGACACTACCATGTGAAGCTTGGCGCTCGTTAAAGATCTCATTCGACACTACATATATGATCTTGTAGAATGAGGTCACTAACCTTTATCAGGTCTTGTAGAATGAGGATTGTGGAATGAGGAATGAAAACCTCAATTGGCATCTGTTATGTCTTGAAGAATGAGGAATGAGAACCCTCATGGACCTTCATCAGGTTCATTCGACCGTAGTCTCATGGTCCTCAGACGACATGGTCTCAGACTACAAGTCCTGTAGAATGAGGAATTATACATTCATTGACTTTTGTCAGGTCTTGGAGAATGAGGAATTATATCCCCATTGACCTTTGTCTGGTCTTGTAGAATGAGGAATGAGAACCCTCATGAACCTTCATCTAGTTCAGTCGACCGGGGACATCCCCCATGGACTCATGTCGAGTCAAATGAAGATATGAACTTCCTACAGTCTATACGACAATATCGTGTGAAATAACTCCGGAACCTTCATCTAGTTCAGTCGACCGGGGACATCCCCCATGGACTCATGTCGAGTCAAATGAAGATATGGACTTCCTACAGTCCATACGACAATATCATGTGAAATAACTCATGAACCTTCATCTAGTTCAGTCGACCGGGGACATCCCTCATGGACTCATGTAGAGTCAAATGAAGATGTGGACTTCCTACAGTCCATACGGCAATGTCGTGTGAAATAAATCCTGAACCTTCAACTGGTTCAGTCGACCGGGGACATCTCTCATGGACTCATGTCAAGTCAAATGAAGATATGGACTTCTTACAGTCCATACGACAATGTCGTGTGAAATAATTCATGAACCTTCATCTGGTTCAGTCGACCGGGGACATCCCCCATGGACTCATGTCGAGTCAAATGAAGACATGGACTTCCTACAGTCCATACGATAATGTCGTGTGAAATAACTCCTGAACCTTCATATGGTTCAGTCGACTGGGGACATCCCCCATTGACTCATGTCGAGTCAAATGAAGATATGGACTTCTTACAGTCCATACGACAATGTCGTGTGAAATAATTCCTGAACCTTCATCTGGTTCAGTCGACCGGGGACATCCTCCATGGACTCATGTCGAGTCAAATGAAGACATGGACTTCCTACAGTCCATACGATAATGTCGTGTGAAATAACTCATGAACCTTCATCTGGTTCAGTCAATCGGGGACATCCCCCATGGACTCATGTCGAGTCAAATGAAGATATGGACTTCCTACAGTCCACACGACAATGTCGTGTGAAATAACTCATGAACCTTCAACTGGTTCAGTAGACCGGGGACATCCCTCATGGACTCATGTCGATTCAAATGAAGACATGGACTTTCTATAGTCCATACGACAATATCGTGTGAAATAACTCATGAACCTTCATCTGGTTCATTCGACCAGGGAGATCCCCCATGGACTCATATCGAGTCAATTTGTAGACATATATTACACATGTCGTATGGCATATATCCTGACCTTCATCTGGTTCAGTCGACTGGGTACTTCCCAATGGCTCTTGCAGAGTCAAGTTCATGATCTTAACCTTCATCTAGCTTATTCGACTGGACACATCCAAGATGGATCATGTAGAGTCAAGTTCATAACTTGACATTCATTTGGTTCAATCAATAGGCAGCATCGACGCTCAGGTACACCTTCATCCTATGGTCTCGACACGAGCGTCAAATACTCTCCAAGCCAATGACTCCTTGACTTAGAGAGTAGGAGACAAACTGTACGGGCCAAATTTGGTCCAAAGTTAATTTCGACCTTTCGCCTCAGGCCTACTGCTAAATGCACCCCCAGAACCCCCTAATCGAACCCAAAGATTTTGTGTAGGCCCAGGCTCGGGCTCGGAGAAACACCATGCCCAAAGACCGATACCTGAACCCCTTTAAATGCCAACTCATGAAACGTCCAGACCCATAACTACCCTTCATGACTGCCCATAACTGCCTCTTCATGACTCGATTGTTACAAGCACCTAAAACGTATAAATAATTAAAGACATTCATGAGTCCTACCTCGAATCGCCTATAAGAGGAAACAAAGTCCAGAAGAGAAGGGGATTCAAGCTCTTCTACTCATAGCTCAAATAAGATTCTCTCATAGACCCCCTACCTACAGCCCACACGGCAGCTCACAAGAATCAAGGTAATCTCTAAACCTTGCTCCTCCTTTTACGGTATCAATAGCTCACTTCCATTACTGACTTAAGCGTCGGAGTGCCCCCGGCATCCACCACACCGGTGGGTAGTATACTCCTGCTCACTCTACTTTATTTTGCAGGATCGCTAGTGCCCCCTCTCTATAAATTCTCGATTGTGGACCTCGGACGAAATCCAATGTCCACAGAACCTTCATTGATTAACACACTCATGCTCGTTAACCTCTTCTTGAAAAGTCTTCATTCTTCTCTAACCCAACAGATATCTATGATGGCTTTTAAAACTATGAGTTAGCATGGTGCGTGTATGCATGCGATGCATGAGATACATAAAATATATGTGGTTATCAAAACAACATATATCCATCCGACCTTATTCCTCACACACTCGTGGCAAGTCTATTTTTATTCTAGGTATGTCTCATTTTATGAACCGATGTAGGGTACACAAAATCATTCTCTCATATGCTACGGGGTGGACATTGGCTACCTCAGTCCCTTATCATCAGTAACAGACAAAGACCGTCCATTTACAATATTGACTAAGCCTATTATGAGGATCGATTCATTGTCTAGAAAGGACGAATTGGGCCTTCAGTAATCACGATTATAGGGATGAACTTGGAGGTATCCAAAGTAAAAAAAAATATGTCGTAACAAGGTGTGTCCTTCTTGGATGAAAGCCAGTGTGGGTATCGGACTAATGCTTCTAGCATATTTGGATTATGATTAGATTTTCTAATCCCATCAAGGTTTCCATTCAAGTTGGCCCATTATCATTTTAAAGCATTCAATCATGTTATAGCGAGGTGCAAACTTGTCCCAGTTGAAAAAGGCCCAACATGTTTACACTTGTGCGATAAGGTGGCTAAACATCTTCGAATGATAGGGGGCCTAAACAGAAAGTGGCCCATCGTCATTTTGATAGCTTTTGGCTCCATTATCATAAGATATGAACTCGTCTCAGTTTAAATGGCCCAACAAGTTCGTATCTTATGCCGAGAAGTCCAAATGGATCCAAATGATGATGGTCCCAAACACAAGCATGAAGGGGTAGCTTCTATAGATCATATAACTATGGTTTATATGTGGGTTCATAGGGGTATGAATAAAGGCTCTCATCAGCGAAGGGTTACCCACAACTAGGTCTCCCCACTCAAGGGTTCGATCGACCAAGTGTGCGCACCTTTTTTTTATACCATAAGGTACGTGCCGACGAGTGATGATGCCATAAAATGATCTGTCGCTTCGAGCGAAAGTGACTTCATGATACATGACGCCATCAAGATAAAAAAGGGTATACAAAATATATGAGACAATGTTAACTAAAGAAAAAACCACAGACATTACAAGACATTATTTCGGGGCTGATTCTCTATCCCCAGTGGAGTTGCCAGACTATGTGAACAGAGATGTGGGCGACGCTGTCCGGGCTCGCGGCCCATTAGAAGTACGGAGTAGCCCACGAGGGACTAAACCGGAGAATAAAGGATTCACCACCCAGTTTGAACTGGGAAATGATTTAAGGCCGCACTCACCCCTCGCAAGGGAAGACCTCAAACCGTTAGGTTCGGAATGGTCTATAACTTATGCCAATTATAATGAACGGGTTTATGCAATAATATAACCAAGTCTTATACATCACCTGCAAGATAATTCAAATAAACACACGAATTTGCATACCCATAAACATTAATAGAAATAGTGGAAGCATATTACATTTAGAAATGCGATAATGAAAATTATAATGAACAGTCAAAAGCGGGAAAAGCGTTAATAAGTGAATAGCGAATAAAAGGAGGGTTTGTCATGCACATGTGAGTATTTCCCGAGTTGTACATGGTGTTGTGTCCCAAGTACAGATCGCACTACCGTCCATTTGGATTCGGTTATGAAATTTACGTCTTGGTTTCCATCCGATATACCGCAAGGGATAACACGCACAATCATTAACATAATATAAACGGACATGAAAGTAAACAAAACATAAACACAAATAAAAAGCAGAACATTAAAAAGACAATAAAAGTGAATAAATAACTAAATAAAAGATCAATAATGCTGAATCTAAATGCGAAATAAAATAATGATGAAATAAAAAATAATGGCAGAATAAAAGAAAAGAGATGCGACCAAGAGACTTAGCCAACATCTATATAGGACCTCGTATGCCCGTTTGGACGTATTTCACCTCAATCCAAGCATACCTCATCCGGTGCAGTAAAACATCTGGTAAAGGCTGCCTTAAGGCATTTCCCGCAAATGGGGGAACTTTAATCAGATGTAAGTAGCCCATGCGCACTAAAAACACGATGAATAAATAAATAATGAACAACAAGAAGTGAATAACGGAATAAAAGAAAAGAGATGCGACCAAAAGACTTGGCCGATATCTATATGAGATCTTGTATGGCCTGTTGGACATATTTCACATCCAACCAAGCATACATCGTCCGGCGCGGTAAAATATCGTGGTAAAGGCTGCCTTCAGGCATTTCCCGTAAATAGGGTGACCTTTAATCCGACGTAAGTAGCCCATGCGCACTAAATAACAATGAATATATAAATAATTAAATAACAGACGGGAAGTAAATAGCGAAATAATAAACATATACAGTAAATGAACATAAAAAATAATAACAAAAATATTAAAGAAATCAAATATGAACAAGGGACTTGGTCGTTAGTGTCGGATCTCGCATACTCGATTGGACGTATTCCACGTCCAACCAAGCATGCCATGTCCGGAATAACAAAAAAGAATTAAAGAGAAGGTCTTCAGATCTTACCTTTTAAGTCGCTTTTCTGGAGTGCATTGAGACGTCACCGGAAGGGTTAATACTTCATCATTTTCTGGTTTGTTTGTTCACTGCTTTTGCTCACTACTTCATTATTTCGGGTTCTGTTTTTTGTTGTATTTTGGCTCACTGTTTCGGTAATGGGGCTGCTGTTTTAGGGGGTTATTTTGTAGTGATTAAGGGCTGTTTTGGGTGAGTTTTAGGACTATTTTTAGGTGATTTTTGGGACTGATTGCTCACTATTTTAGGGTTGTTTTTAGGTTATTTAATCGGTGGAGGGGCTACAGTTGAAGGGTTCTTGTGCTGTCGGTGGAGGGGCAGTTTAGTTATTGATGTCGTAGCTTCTATGTGTGTGTTTTAATCGTGTCTGTGTGTGTAACGTGTGTGTGTGTTTTTTGACCGCGGATGTGTGTTGATCGTGTGTGTGTTTAACGCGTGTGTGTGTTTTGTGGCTGTGTGTGAGTCGGTTTATGTGTGTTTTGTGGCTATGTATGAGTCGGTGTTTGGCTGCTTGGTCTCAAGGCTGCATGTTGCTTCACGTGGATTTGGTTTCTGTCACTGCTGAGTTGCTGTGAGTGTCTAGGGGAGGGGCTGGCTTTGTTTTCTTTTTGTTCGGTCAGTGGGTGGTTTTTAAGTTTTTGGGTTGATAAGAGAGAGAAAGGTGAAGGTTTTGGTGTTTAGGTTTTCGGTTTATTTTGTAGATAGACGAGATACGTGCGAGAGAGAAGGCAGAGAGATGAAGGAAAGACTGATGGTCTTTTTTTTGTTATTGTCGAATGAGTGAGTAAAGAAAAAGATAGGCTTAGTGTTTGTTGCTTTGGCATGTGGAATCAGAGAGGTGCTTAGGGTTTGTTGTTGTTGCCGTGAGTTGGCTTCTTTGTGTTTGAGAGGAAGAGAGAGAGGGAAGAGCCGAGAGTTATCCTAGGGTTTATTTTATGTTTTTTGTTTTTTTATAGAGAGAGAGAGAGAATAACATGAATATAGAATGAGGAAAAGAGAGAGCCCTTAGGGTTGGGTTTTGGCTTCTTTATATAGTGGTTTACTAGGGTTTTGGATGTGCTTGCTAGGGTTTCTAAGCAAAGAAATAAATCATGTAAAAATGATGTATTTTATTAAATTATTTAGGGAAAGAATTTGAGTAATTTTGGTGGGGATTGGATTCACAATATTTTTAAAATGGAAGGTGATTTGATGGATTTTGACATGTGTTTTAATTATTTTGGATTGGGCTTGGGCGGAATGGGCTTGAGGAGTTGCATGGGTTGCATGGGCTTTAGATGGGTGTGTATGTCCTCTCATGGGTTGCGAGGCCGAGGCAAATATTTAAAACAGGAATTGACTAAGCGAACCTGAGGCTAACTAGTGAGTTTAAAATTTGAAGAGGTATTAATTTTATAATTTTCTCTTCCAGCATTCGTTTCCCGCCACTTCCCAACTTATCGGGTAGTGCCTCCATAAGAGCCTTATCATTGGGATTTATGCAAAAATACAGTGTCTACAGGTTTCTAATTTCTCAAACTGCCAATCTGCGCGGTTTGAAGTGAAAAATGAAAAAACCGACCCAAACTGCACCGCGAACACCCTTATACTGCACAAAATATTTATAGAATGATGAAGATAATTTTTGATAAATATGGTTTAGTAGATAAAATTTTAACAATTGGATTTGATAATGCATCTGCAAATACTGCATCCATTAATGATTTAAAAGAAATATGTCAGCCAAATTTAGGGGGTCATTTTTTTCATATTCGTTGCACATGTCATGTCCTTAACTTTTCATCATTCTATAAATATTTTGGGGCCCCTACGGTTCCCATCAGAACCGTTGGAACCGTAAGGTTTCGACCGGTTCACGTTGGTGTGGAACCCTAACCGAACCGATCAATCACGATTCCGATTCCGGAACCATGGCCGTGTCTATTTATAGGCACCAGCAGGACCCGCGAGTTGCGACACGCTCAACTTGGCCGTCGCGATGCGCCGTAGATCTTCGACACATGGCACGCAGCTTCGCTGAGATGGTGACACGTGTCATGCTTTTGTCGGTAGCTGAATTTTTAGTGTCGGTAGCATGGGATGACGACACGTATCCGGTGCACTTTAGGATGATTCATTGTGGCGTTGATACGTGGCACGCGTATTTTAGCAAATGATGATGATTGTCGGTAGAATGTGATGGTGACATGTGTCCGACGCATGTTGGCATATATTGACACGTGGAAGGCGCATGTTAGCACGACCTATTTTAGAAAGATGTGGTACATGTTAGCGGTCGCGACGTATAAGTTATTCGTGTTGCGATGCCCAAGAGATAGTTTTTCCTTTTTTATCCATTTTTTACTGTTTTGGCCCTGATTTGATTCCAGTGAGTCCTGAAACTTTATTTATCTACAAAATAACACAAAACACATCAAAATATTCACAAAATCCAAGAAACTATACAAAGTATTAGGTCAAATAAGTGGGAAATAGTGATACATTTACCACTCATCACACACCCAAACCTAACATTTTGCTAGTCCTCGAGCAAAACAATAAAATAACATAAACATCTTTAAAATAAAATTAAACTAAGCCACCTTCGTAGGGATCATGATTGCATTTAGCGTATGCAATAAGCCTTTAAACCCCTAGGTGTCCCTAGTGGAGGAGTTGTTGTCTCATGAGGGCCTACAGCGACGATACCCACAAACGTCAATATAAAACTAATGCACACAAAAGCAAAAGAAAAAAGAAAAGAGAATAAACAAGTTAGTGACTAAACAGATGAAACTTATTATCCAAGTTTAAAGTTGTTTTCTTTCTTTCTAAATTACCGAATAAGTAAATTCTCCGGTTATTTTTACCATTTTCCATACACACAGTTAAAAAGGTATTAATCAAGTCATTATGCCCACAATATTAATAAGTGTAGTTGAAAAGAGAGTAATATTTTTGTCCTAAAGTTATATCATAATTCACATATTTTTTAAGCAATGGAATATTTTTCCTGATTTTTCTTATTTATATACAATATCTTCCATCCATGTAATGAGCTTTGGGCCAGTGACTCCCAAACCAGTTGGCTTTAGGGCACCAGATGTTAAGACACCCCTACGGACTTAATTACTCAGACTATATATATATATATATATATACACACACACACACACATCCATTTAGCAAGCATTGGTCAAGGAGCTCCCAAACCAGTTGGCTTTAGGGCACTATGTGTTAAAACATCCCTACGGACTTAATAACTTGCATCTCAGACTTTTTTTTATCCCATCGCTTTTTAGATGTTTCCTCCAATTAAACTAAAGTACTGAATATTACAAACTTGTCAATTACTACTCATGTTCGTATGTTACCATGTATGTTGATAATACCTTTCAACTGAGCATATGAATATTCATTTTAGTCAATTTTATGGAGAATTCACAAATTAAATAATTCAAAAAGAATAAACAAAAATTAACTTGTTTCGAAATAGGTTGAAATACATCTCAGGAGTGGATATTTCTTACACACATATCTCCTACCAATTTCACCCGATTAATCATGTTAAAAACAAAATATATTTTTTTTAATTTTAGTAATTTTTTGTAATTTTTTTGAATTTTTCGAAAATCAATTAAAAAAGCACAATAAAAATAAGATACTAGTCAAATATTCCCCTCCCCCAAACCTAAATGAGACATTGTCCCAGTGTCTTAAAAAGTAGAAGATGAGTCTAGAAGATAGTACTTGGTTAGCTGAAATTCTACATCTAAATGAAGGATTAAAGGTTAAGATCCAGATTTATCCGACGCTTCTTACCACAATCATTATCAGACCAATTTATCTTGGAAATGATAGGGTTCAAAGGTTAAGATTTGGTCAATTAAATTTAGGGGCAGTTCTGGCTGTGAAGAGGAGTTCTTTTATAGGTTTTGATATGAACCCATTTCTCCGGGCATTATCAAAAAACACATAAAGAAAATCATAAAATCCATCAGTGTTGAACAGTCCAATAGGTTTCTGGTGCATGTTAAAGTTCGCCTAAGATAACACTACAAAAAATTCATCCATTGTACCCAAGCCTTATGGCAAAATAATAAAAACATCAGCACAGATAATCATTTCTACCAGTCTTTTGGACATACCTGGCATGATCAGTTCCTCTATGTTTGATGGTCCTATAAGATTCGCCTCTGCCAATGGCTTTGAGATGATTCCCAAAACTTGACTGTCTGCATCCTATAAAGCCTTTGAAACGATCCCCATTAATCCAAGATTGCCACCTCCATATACTAAGTGCATATTCCTTTCAGCTATGACTCGACCCAATTCGTGTGCTGCCTCAATAAACTCTGGTTTAGAACCAACACTAGTACCGCAAAACACACAAATATTTACAACTCGTCTTCTTGAAGTGGCTTCCATTGTTTTTATGTATTTCTTTATCTGCTCTGGATACCTTCAAGAGTGCAATGATGAGTTGAATTTATAGAACCTAAAAAAGGGTGAGTAATAATAGCACTAGTATCTTCCAAATGAAGATTATTAGCTAAATAATAAAATAAATTGTGAAATGTCAAAAAGTCTAGATCCTGTTGGAGAAAATAAAAGAAAATAACAAAAGAAAAATAAATCAAAGCCATTATTAAGGCAATTGAATTGTGTACGCAATACGCCACTAGTTTGGTATATAAATTCATTAGGATGCGTCTCAAGAATTCATTCCTTACTCAACCATCACTAATGAATTAACAGTCATCATTGTGATTGCCAAACACTATTCTTTCATCTTTAAATGCTTCGTTTTTTTTTTTACCTGAAAAATAACACACAAAATTAAAAACTCTACAGCATGTATACATAAAATATGAAAATAAAAATTACAACAAATTGCATGGGTTACCTTCTTGCTAGCGCCAAATTTTTTGTCTTCAGCCAGACGTGACTGAAATCCATCTATCAAGGAGGTTTCAGCGTGGTCTTGGATGTCCGATTAAAGAAAATCTCGTGAGTGTTGCTTTTGAAGGGTCTCTTCCAATAAAAAAGTGGCAGAAAGAATTTTGTCTCATTCAGTGCTTGTGCCACCTTTCTAAACTTTGTCACTCCAATGGTGCCTGAAAAGAAAGAAATGAAATCATGAGGTATCGTATAGTGCTTGACATTGAATGGAAGTTCCATTCTGTCAAGCTTCTGGGTGATGTCTTTGATTTGTACTTCCCAAAACAGTGATGTTTCTCCTGAATGCCTGATATCGTCAATATGGTCAGACATTTGCTCCTTAATTTGTACATTTTGCTCCACATTTTCTTCACATATGTATTTTAGGATTTCCTCGTTCATCTCTCATCTGTCATTTGTGAAATGCATGCTTCATAAGTGTCAACTTGAGGATGTAAAGCTACGTCTGATTTTAAGTCTTCATCATTTGTGGTTGATATGAATGGTTCGGGTAGCTCTTCTTCAAACATTAGTGCAAAACATGCTCCAAGATCTTCATTTTGAGGATGGAAAGTTTCATCCTCACTTTTTATTTGTACAAACAACTTTGTTTCTTCATCCTCGTCGGAGTACGATGAAATAATAAAAATCAAATTGAGACTTTGTTGGTTGGGGCTCCTGAAATGATACCTCTGATTCTTGATACTGCTCAGTCTCGTCATCTGTTATAATGTCATGATGAAATTATAGATACTCGTAGGCTCCCTCAATATTATTTGAATTTGCTCCATGAGATATGTAATCCAGGTTGTCCGTTAATTGTCTAATATGATCTGTCATCCTCTGTATGGATTCTGTTTGACTCTGAATTTGTGCTTCAAATTGAGCTTCCCGTTCTTCTAGCTAATCTTTGAGCATTTCAGTCAACTGATCTTCCTCTTATGGTTCTGGTTCTGAATGAAGATCGTAGGTGGATGGTGAATAAGATGGAAAATGTGGTTCTGTGAAATATACTGGTTCTTCATACCTTGAATGATTCCTATAATTTTACCACCCTGAAAGGTATATGTATTGATTGCTCGGGTGGTTACCATCGCATATTTCACATCTTTCCTTGAGCAAATGTAGTATTGCTTGGTTCTGGCATCTAGTGAGAGTTGTTGGTCTGGATAACATGCCTCAGAAAACCTGACTGGTGCTCCTTAATTTGGGGTGTATCTTCACCTTTTAAAATTCGTAATTCTTTTATCACCCAATTAAGATCTATTTTTCAACCACTTCAAAAATAAAAGAAAGAAAAAAATTATAGATAAAAATAAAGAAAATTAGATACAAGTAAAAATAGATAGCTTCAAAATTAATAACTTGAGAAAAATAAGTCCCCGGTAACGGCGTCGAAAACTTGACCGGTGCAATCACACGCTGATTACGCCCAAATATGACTTGCGGTTATCGATGTATAGCTAAGGTGTCGATTCTTCAGAGAGATGGTTACATGAACTAATTTACTCAAACAAAAACGTTAACAGTAACTTAAATAAATAAAATGATAAAATTGGTAATTAAAGTAAAGATAAATAAAATAATGGAAAGATAATAAAAGTATTAGCAGAGATAAACAACAAAGCATCAGAAATCCATCTTGCATTAAACTCCTATTTTTAGTTATTAATTTCTATTATTACTCAGTTGAAGGTTTCACATCCCAAACCAACAACTGGAATATATTCAATTCCACGTATATTAAATTATAAGGTAATTAATGATTATTTTCTCTATGTTAATAGCACACACAAAGTCATCGTTATGAGTTATCTAACGTCGACAATATACCCTCAAGCAATACTGCAGTAGAAGACCAACACGTAAAACAACTTTACCAGTCACAATTGAATTCACAAATCACACATAGAAGAAGCATGACTGGATCTATATGGGATTTGACAAAACATAATTTCTGGGTTAATAAATCGTAAAATAATAAAAAAACAATAAACATTAATTTAATTAAACGATAAAAGGTATTTAGGAAATCAAAAACATAAATAGTAAGAATCAAACACATGAGTTCATCCCTAGCTTTGCCTAGGAGATTAGTTCCCCATAAAAAGAAATAAAAATAGCTTGAGATTGGAGAGACATATTGTTCTGAGTTCTCATCATTGCTCCGCGTCCCAAGCCTCTAATTGTTCTCTGCTATCGGCACTGTAGCTTTTGTTTTTCTCTTTCACGCCATGCAGCTTCACTCGTCCAGCCTCTTTTGAATTCTTGCGCGGCAGCCTTTTATTTTGGTAATTGTTTGCGCACGCACTGCTTTCTCACGCGGCCTCTGCCGTTTTCCTCACCATATTTTTACATGTATTTATAATAAGAGGATTTGAAACCTAATACAATCATATGGCCCACGTGATTCTTTCCAAGTCAATCAAATAAAACTTCACTTTTTTTATGCTTTGTTTTAGTCAATAATTGCAACTGTTCTCTTGGCCCCACCTTTCTTTTCTTCTTTTATTTTAATTCACACGCCACTTTCTCTCTTTACTTTTAAAATCAACAATTTCCTTTTCTTTAGTCAACTTATGGCCCCACGTCCTCTTTCTCTCTTTAAAAATTTGTCTTGTTCTTTCCATTTCCTAAAATAGAAAAAAAAATTACTAAATTAACATAAGTAATAAACATTTTCTAAATTAATATAGTAATAAAAATCATATAATAAAATATAAAATATATTACTAAATACTTAACAATAAACCTGAATAAATTCATGCATTTATCACACGTGTATAATGCAAGCGCACGTACCGTTCAAGTAATATAAAATATCGATTCCACGAGGACGTAATTCTTATTGTTGTTATTAATTGTTGATACTATTTATTTACCGGTATCTAATTAAGGGAGAATAGAATTATTGTTTGATTGGTTGGTTGAATGTGGATTTGCTGAATAAATAAATAAATAAAATACCTAAAAGAAAATACTAAGGAAAATACTAAGGAAATTAAACAAAAGACTCAAATATATAGGGTTGTGATTCCACGCAATATTATTATAATGATGAATTGATTATTTTATATATGTGTAATAAATCAGTTTGCTAACCTGGAACACGAAATTATGCAAAAACCTCTGTCGATGGTCAGATGCAAATACCTAAATAACTCAATTAATCATATGTCTATGTTAATCAAGTTATTTGAATTCATTAAGTTCAAGTTCCAATTATGGCTACCTCTGCTCGATAGGTATATTCCTATCATGTAAGGAAATCTATTAAAGGGCTATCCTCAAGGATGATCATGAGCTATTGAATCTACGGCTGAAACCTAAAATCCCTTTTCCAATTTTATTTTAAGTTTACCACATCAATCTTATTGGTGATCAGGCAACAAGAACCATTAAGCTTAAGATTCAATAAACAAACTAAAGAATTACCCACTATGAAACTAAATCAATTATTAAGCTTATTAATATTGTGTTTCATCACTTCTTTGTAATAAAAATGAAATGATGGGGGTTACGGGATCTACTTTTAGAAATCTCAAATTATTATAATATGGAAATTGAAAGTGTTACCCAATTAAGTTGAACCAGCCATAAATACGGTGTTATTATTTATTCATAAACCAGCCATATATATGGTAATCATCTGTCACCTAAAGACCGACCTATAAGCGGAGTCACTTTATGTTACATAATTAAAACCAGCCATTAAGGTGGTATCAACTTTTAATCCATATTAAATTACAATTTTCATATTATAAATTAAGTGAGATTAATCTACCTTTACTAGTTCTAATTTAGAAATATCTCTTATTATAAAATATAAAATTGTGTGATAATTACCAACCGATCGTATAGGCGGTATCTTGATTAAGTCAGATTTAATTAATTCCAGCCGACCATTTAAGTGGTATCCCATTAAGTCAGGTTAAAATCAATTTAATTAAGTCCAACCGACCAATAAGGCGATATCCAATTAAGTCAGGTTTTAAGATAATTTATATATTATAATTAAGGGAGATTAATCTAAATTATAATAGTAAAAAGCTTCACCCTTACCCCAACAGTAAATTAACTACTAAACATTAAAAAAAAGTAAATAAATAAAATAAATTACTGAAAGTAAAAGTGGATAATTAAAAGTACTAAAAGTAAAAGTGCTGAAAGTAAATAAATAAAAAGAAAATTGCTTAAATTAAATTACAAAAACTTAAACAAACAAGATACAATTCTTAAGTCCCTATTAGGAACTCTAGGAAGGTATGAATTGGCAAATAAATTCGAGCTCAAATTATAGGCACCAGCAGGACCCACGCTTCCCGAAGCGCACAACTTGGCTCGTCGCGATGTGCCGTAGATCTTCAACACATGGCACACAGCTTCGCTGAGATGATGACACATGTCACGCTTTCGTCGGCAGCTGAATTATTAGTGTCGGCAGCATGGGATAACGACATGTATCTGGCTCATATTAGCATGATTCCTTGTGGCGTTGACACATCGCATGAGTATTTTAGCAAACGATGCTGATTCTCGACAGCATATGATGGTGACACGTGTCCGAAGCATGTAGCAGATATTGACACGTGGTAGACGCATGTTAGCATGACGTATTTTAGCAAGATCTGTCGCACATTAGCGGTCTTGACACATAAGTTATTCGTGTCACGACGCCCAAAAGATAGTTTTGCTCTTTTTGTCTATTTTTCACTGTTTTGGCCCTGATTGATTACAAAGAGTCCTGAAACTTTATTTAACTATAACATAACACAAAACATATCAAAATATTCACAAAACCAAGAAACTATACAAAATATTAGGTCAAATTAGTGGGAAATAGTGATACATTTACCACTCATCATGCAGCAATAGCAAGCATTATCCGAATGGATTTAATCATGGCAACGGGTGAAAAGGATTATTCGTAATCGACACCATGCCGTTGACGATAACCTCTAGCTACAAGCCTAGCTTTGTATATTTGTATGTTGTCTTGCATGTCTGTTTTCCTTTTGAAGTCCCATTTACAACCAATAGGCTTAATGCCTTATAGTACATCAACGAGTGTCCAAACTTGGCTGGTGTACATGGAATCCATTTCAAACTTCATGGCTTCTTGCCATAAAACGGAGTCGAAACCTTGTATCGCTTCCTCATACGTAGCTGGTTCATCTTCCTCAATAAGATTAATATCTACATGAGGTGAGATCAGAAACCTATATCTCTCAGGTTTTTTTTCTGATTCTCTCCGAATTTCACGGTTCTTGGGTATTAGAAGATTATGGAACAGTATCATCTCTGATAGACTGTTGCCAGGAACAATATTACTCTGATTTTCATCGATTTCTACTTTCCTTCCACTTACCACTGCATTCATGAATTCCTTTTCTAGGAAAACTGCATGAAGAGCAACAAATATTTTATTCTCTTGTGGGTTGTAGAAATAATATCCTTTTGTTTCCTTAGGATAACCTACAAATAGGCACTTATCCAATTTGAAGTTCTAGTTTGGTACTATCCAAATATTTAACATATGCCCAGCATCCCCAAATCTTCAGGAATAAGAAACCCGGTTTTTTTCTAGTCCATATCTCATATGGAGTCTGTTCAACAGACTTTGATGGAACATTATTCAAAATAAGTATTGCATTATTTAATGCATATCCCCATAAGGAAATCGGTAGCTTTGTGTGACTCATCATTGACATTATCATGTCCAATAAAGTTCGGTTTCTCCGTTCGGACACATCGTTCAATTGAGGTGTTTCGGGAGGAGTCCACTGTGAAAGAATACCATATTCTTTCAAGTAATCTAGAAACTCATTACTTAGTATTCTCCACCACGGTTCGACCGTAATATTTTAATATTTTTCCAGTCTTTTTTGCTACTTCGTGTCGAAACTCTTTGAATTTCTCAAAAGTTTCCGACTTGTGTTTCATAAGATACACATAACCATAACACGATGCATCATCCGTAAAAGTTACGAAGTATTCATATCCACCTCTACCCTGGCTAGACATGGACCGACATACGTCACTATGAACGAGGGCTAATAACTCGGTGGCACGTACACATTTACCCCTAAAAGGTGTTTTAGGCATTTTACCTAACAAACAAGATTCGCAGACATCATATGAATTAGGCTCAAATCCGTCCAAGTATCAATTCTTCGAAAGTGTGGATATACTAGTTTTATTAATGTGTCTCAGACGACAATGCCACAAATAAGTCTCATCTATTTTACTCAATTTGAGATTTTTATTTTTCATGTTATATGTTTGAGATTCGATTATATTCAAAAAATAAACATCATTAATCACATCTGTTGTACATATCTCAATATCATCTTTATTAAAAAAAAAAACAGTGTTCCTGAATGCAAAGGTATACCCACATCAGATTAAATTAGATACAGAGATAATATTAATATTCAAATTAGGTACAAAATAATAGTCGCGTAATGTAAGTACATGCCCTGAGGGCAGATTCAAAACATAGATGCCAATGGCCAAAACGGCGACTCTCATCCCATTTCCGACTCGCAGGTCGATCTCCCTTGAAACCAGTCTTCTACTAATCTGCAGATCTTGCACATCAGTACATATGTGAGTACCACATCCAATATCAAAAATCCAATTTTTAAAACTAGTAGTAGACATGTTTATTTCAATAATAAACATACCTGAATCCGGAGCCTTGCCCGCATTCGCTTCCTTCAAGTCCGCTTTGAACTTAGTGTAGGCAGACGTCTTAGGATTTGTCCTTTGTCTTCCCAGAAGACTGTGATGATTGAGCCTTGCCCTTCTTCGTTTTCTTCTTCTTCACACCCCTAGAAGTCTTCGGCCAAACCTTGGCCTTCTTGGATGTCGAAGTAAGATGTGTCCCGCGCTTCTTGTCTTTCAAAAGCTCCGGCTTTGCCTCTCAGCATATCCATTAACTCTCCAAGAGTTTTCTCTTGGTTCATCATATTATAATTCATGATGAACCCGCCTCAGCATTCGAGCAGAGACTGTAAGATCAAATCTATGGAAGTCTCGGCCTCGAATGTAATGCCCAACTGACCCAGCTGTTCGATGTCAGCAATCATCTGCGACACGTAGTGTTGATAAATGGACTCTCTGACATACGAGAGCGAAAGAGCTTCTTCTGCAAATCATACTTCTGAGATCTAATATTAGATCTATGAAGATTCTTCAACTTCAACATCATCGTATGAGGATCCAATCCCTTGTTCTGACGACGAAACTGATGAGTCATTGCAGCAAGCATACTGGATTGAGCAGTAAAGTTATCATCATGGTGAGTCTTCTAAAGCTAATGCTCTACTGGCTGCTCAAGTCCGGACTCAGGCCCGAGAGGTCTCTCTATTATATAGAGCAACCTCTCAGCTTTCAGACTATCCTGAGGTTCATTTCCCAGTCTGAAAAATTTACGCCGTTAAATATATTCTCGCCCATGATTATGTCCCTAACGCTTATCTTTCCAGTCATTTTGATTGCTATAGTTCAACTACCCAATCAAATATTTCGGGTACACTCAAATACAATGGTTAATATAATCCAACTATATAACCAACTACAAATGAAGTATTGTTGATTATAGTCTAACTGTTCACAGAAAATAATAAATAAATAATATTAGTCCAACTAATAGATATATAAAATAACAAGAAATAATAATAATAGAGTGCACATATTAGCGAGTATTAAACGAAATTAGAAATTTAATACTAGCCTCCCACTAATTTTCAATGAGCCTCTAACCCTCCGTTGAGTACTCAGGAAACCTAGTTTCCTAGTGGGCCAGCCAGTTAAATAATACACAACCTTGACTTTGACTAGTGAGCTGTATAAAATTTAACTAGGTAGATCTTTATGATCAATTGGATCCCATCCTATTCCTAGATCCGGTAGTGGACATCAAAGTCTGAAACATATATCTAATATATTTCCTAATCTGTTTCCTCTGAATCAACTAAGCCTTGGTTTTGGCTCAACAAGCTTAATGATTCCAGTTAAGCGCGACCCATTGACAGTGGGAAAGCTTCGTAATCCACGTCGATGAACAAGAGTGACCTTGACTTTGGCCAACAAGTCACAACTACCCAAGACATGCGATATTAACAAAGCTTTCATGGTTCAAATACATCCGCGATAGACAATGATCTTGACTTTGGCCAAGAAATCAAAGCCAATCTTGGATCTTGAGAGAGAACTACTCAATGGAAGAAAAAACTTAATAATAAATGTGAGGGCGTTTTCGTAAACTGGCAACTAACTTATTATCTTTGATTAGGTCTGAGGGTGGCAGAAAAGCCCGAGCCCAGCCCGGCCAGAGGTAAAAAAAGCCCAGGCCGGGCTCTAGAGAGTGAGCCCGAGCCGGGCTTAAATTTAAAAAAAAAATCAAAATTGTGAAATTTCTTATAAGGCTCACTGTAATCTAATTGACATTTCTTATCTTCTTTCATAAAATCAGTCCAAAGGTGACATATTATGCATGCAATTATGCAAAATGACCATGCGTTTATTGGCTATTGCCACTGTGCGTGGCTTATTTCTATGTTACAATATGCATAATATGACTTGAGACAAATATATGCATGAGAATTGATCAATGTAGGCTTACTGTGATTATGCCATGAATTTCAATGATAAAAAAGGCAAGATTTTGGCTGAATCATGTCTTATTTGATTTTTTTGTTAGCCACAAGATTCGGGTCGGATTTGGCCCGAGCCCGGGCCAAATTATTTTTTTTCCGGGCTTGGGCCAGGATTTTCAAAGCCTGAGCCCGGCCCGGCCCGTTGCCACCCCTAATTAGGTCTCATCCTACACCCTTAAACATGCATTCTAAAAGCACAATAAGGCGCGATAAATATAATAATGATATGCGGATGGATATTCATATACATTTTTTTCCTATAACAAATCTCTTTTTTTTCTTTTCCTTTCTCCCGCTAGCACTTTACATTCTTCTATTTACCCAATTACATAACACTATAAGAAACCTTATTTACATTGAGGGGAATTGGTGAGAAAAGAAATACAATGAGAGTAAGAGGTGATAAGTTGGACACGCAGGTCCAATTTCAAATAAATACAATATTTACAATAATTTCCAAAATTTCCCCCACCCATCTAATATCCATCCGATATACATTACTCAAACAAATACATCCAAGCATTCACACATAACATGTTGTCAATCAATCTAATCCAATTAATTAATTCTTCAATTAATGACCATCCAATGTTCATACAACGATTTGATTTGCGAGAGTCCAATTCATTTATGAATAAATACTCAAAGTAAGTATTCTTGAATTTTATCGAACTACAATATTAAATCTAATTTAAATTATATTCAATACTAATTCAAGTTTAATTCCAAATTAAACATTTACACTAATTATTATAATAATGCCTTTTTAGACTTGGATTCAAAATCCAATCCAAATGGTCTCAAGGCCCATTTAGCATCTAATATCAATTCTATTAGGTCCAATGTGCTTTAATTAATTCTTTAGGCATGGACTTTTGGCCATGACAGATCAAACCCATAATGTCTTGGCCCATTTAAGAACCATCATATGTCATAAATTAATTTTGGCCCATTAGGCCCAATTAGATTATTAAAGGCACAAAAGTCATATTTTGGACTTTTATGGAAATAGTGTAGGCCCAATTGGATCTAGCCCAATTGTCCACAACCAAACTTGGCCCATTAATCCAAATATAACCAAATTAGTCCATTTAATATTTTAGGGACTAATTTACATTAATATAATATTCCAAATATTACATTAATCCATTTTAAGTGTAATTAACATAACTAATTAATTAATATAATATTTTCAAAATATTAATTAATCTAATTAATCATGCTTATCATTCTAATTCATATCCAACACAAATTGAAGCAAAATCAAGTCTCCAACAAGCATGCTAACTCACGGCAATGACAAGAAATTAATATCCAATTTGATTCCAATCCAATTAAATCAACTTTCAACATATATATCATGTCATTAACACATCCAAGTGTCAAAATTTAAAAAATCACCATGAGTTACACTAGGGAAATATTCACATAAGGGAATTGGGGAAATTTGATCCAATTAATTTTTCAACAATGCACAACTCCAAGATATCATCATCTAACATCAACCAACAACTCAATTTTGAATTTTCATGCTCTAAGAAAAAATTCCTAATTAAAGTTTATGAACCATAGTTTTCAAAATCATATTTAACAAGGCTCTGATACCATTGTTAGTCTCCAAGACATGCTATAAGAAGCTAAAATTGATTATAGTGTGTGAAATAACAAGAAAAAGTGGCGGAATCACTTACATTATTTTTGGAGAAATTTGAAATTTGCTATTTGGATGAAGCTCCAAGCTTGTAGTTTGTTGTTTATCCCTTGGGTGAGTTTCCCTATCACCTCATTTGACTCCTCCAAGTTCTAGCGTTGTAGAAATTTTTAAAGCAAAAATTTCACTTCCAAGAATAGAGTGTTCGGCCAAGAGAGGAAGAATATGAGAGATGGTATGTTGTTTCCAAAAATTGGTTGTTGTGTGTTTCAAAGAATGCATTAAATTAAAGCCTACTACTTACATCAACTATAGATATTTGATGTAAGTGATGTGGTCCTACCCAATTCTAACAACACATGATTGGCTTCTAACAAAGCACATTGCCTACCCAATTCTCCAGAAATATTCACCGAGGAATATCATCTGTATCAGGCGTAGTAATACTAATATTATGTAATATGTAATACGATCCAGTATCGGATGTCACATGCTAGGCCTATAGCTGTCTCTAGGTCTTCCTCGTACGAAGCATATATCGGATCCCAAGTAACTAATCTCTGTAATTGGGAAGTCATGACCTAGTCATACTATCCCGATAGTTGCAGCTTTAAGAGTACTAGTTTTCGCATCCTGTGTAACCATCATCTCCATATGACTGAAATGATACTCCCATCTTGACATCACATCGAATACACTATGATTCTCAGTAAACCCAATACAGACGTACACATCACCTGTTAAAGCTCCAGACGATCAATACTAAAGTAAACTGATTGTCGCAAGTAATAGCGATGTAAGTCTCAGGTTAAAGATCAAATACACTTACCCTGATTCGAATTCTCATAGACACATAGTCATACTGCCAATGGGATTCCGAGTGGTTCTATCTAGAGTGAACTGTTCCCAGTCCAACGGCTAACAGAACCTCTTATTATACTTGCCTATGTATCTAATACTTAAATATATGAGAACTATGCTGTTAAGCTTCCATAACGCGCACAAGTGTAATACTAGTCTATTCCGCATTATCAATGTCCAGTCTCGATAAGACATCGACTAGATATATTTAATGATTAAACCGTTTGTTGATTAATATTATCTCATATCTTATTAATCCAATTTAACCATATGGACTTTTATCATTAATATATATCCAAGTAATCTAATTACAATAAAGATAAAATATCAATTTCCTTTTGTCACATAGATAATTTGTACAAAAATACAATGTTCTTTATAAATAGTGATACTATGGGTCATAATTGTCCAACACTGGGCAACAGGTGACTGGGACCAAACGCAGTCGACAAGTTCTGAAGAGATAGATGTCCCAGATGTCTTCTCAACAATAGGTGAGATCCTGAGCCCTTAGTTTTGGTAATTTTCATGAAATGAAATACGAACTCCCCCAACCTTTTCTGCCTGTTGGAGAGATCTTCCAAAAGTCCGCCATGAGGTCCGGACCAAGATTAAAAGGGCCCGAAATTTTACTGGCCATTGGAGGAAAATCATCAACAATGCTGCCTTTGTACAATCATGCATTATCCAGAACACACCTCCATAGACTATAGGTCGATTAGGTACCTACCATCTAACCTTTGACAAATCCCTTGTGCTTAGCCCAAACATGAATGAAGTTACCTATATTTAGAAACTAACCATGCTTTTTGCCTTGTATTCTGCAGGAATGATGAAACCGGCTAAGTACCTGGGGTGGATCGAGGACATGACCAAGAGGATCGATTAGGGTGAATCCGGAAGTTCTCGGTGGCGGTTGACCACTCCGATTTATGCGGAGACTAAGGAAAAGCCAAATTACTGACTCATCTGGTGGCACCTCCTCCACATTCTCTCACAAAGACGGCACCGAGCCCAACAGTCCGACCATATCTGCCTCATCCAGGCTTACGAGTAAACGCTGCCGTGTACTCAGAGAAGAAGTAGTCGAGCTCCAATAAGAGGAAGAAGGTAGCAACCTCTTATCAGGAAATCGGCTGCTCGGAGGGAGAGACGAACTGCTGGGGCTCCTCCCAAAATCGGGAAGGGAGGGGTAGTGCTGGGGGTGGATGATCTCAGAGAGAAGGTCCGGGATGAGATGTCTCATCTGGTGCCTGCGATCAACTTGCTGGCCGAGATAGTACCCCCGAGCAAATCCTAAAATTTGAGGACACCTCCCCCGAGGAAGTGATTTCTAAATTCTCTGTCGAGTCATAGAGGTAAACATTCATCAATGTTTCCGTTCTTTGTTTTTACTTGATGAATTCTAACATTGTCTTTCTCTCTTGCAGATGGGTTATGTGATAGCTCAGAACAATGACTTGCTGATGAGCCTTCTGTCAGAGGGGGGCCAAATGTAGAGGCTCCAAACTCAGATTACGGAGCGGGAGGCCGAGCTGATCAGGAAGGAAAAAGATCTGAGACAGGTCGCGGCCGAGCTGGCCAAAAAAGAGAAAGAAAACCAAATGCTTAGACATGTCGCGGCCGAGGCCACCGTATTGAACGATTCCCTCCGCCATTGCGAAGAAGAAAATGGAGGCCGCCGAAGAGGAAGGCAAACTGCTGAGGTGAGAGGCCGAGCTGGAGAATTCTAAGCTTAAAGAGGTTAGTGACTGTGCTAAAATCATTCCAATGCTGATGCCCGGGGTGGACATAGGACCCGTCCACGTTGCCATCCAATTCTGTAAAGGCGAGCTCTCAGAGGACGAAGCTCTTGCTCTAC
Source organism: Zanthoxylum bungeanum (assembly GCA_019454045.1). NCBI lineage: Eukaryota > Viridiplantae > Streptophyta > Magnoliopsida > Sapindales > Rutaceae > Zanthoxylum > Zanthoxylum bungeanum. The sequence goes on along the minus strand of SKCR01024979.1, from coordinate 20,573 downwards.
TCGTCCCTCATCCGGAGCAGACTCAAGATCCTGAACATGTATCTGCCGTGCCTATGTCCCCGGTTCCTGAGGAGTTACAGCCCAAGGCTCCCGCCCCCGAAGTGCATGCAGCAGAAGTCGAAGCCCCTACCGCCTTCCAAATTGAAACTAAGATTCCTCATGCCGAGCCTGTACCAGAGATCTTGCCACCCGGATCCGATCAAGAAGAACTAGTTACCCCTGTGCGGGCTGATGAATGAGGGTGACCCTAAGGGGTGTGTAACAAACAATACACTTATATTTTGTAATAACATTTACACTTTCCTTTCTCATGTTTATCTCTGAATGTTTCATTTCCTGTCTTCCATACTTAGCATATCTTCCGCTTTTATCTTGCTAACTTGCTCTTTCGAATCTGAATGTGAGAAGAAGTTCCGATCTCGATCAATTTGGATCATGCCATGAGGGGAATACTCCGTTCCCGAGACAATGATAATCCACTCGGTGGGATGTAATCTGACCCCGAGCTAACAATAGACTTGGCTCTGATGGAATGTTACCTCCCCGGACCAATAGGAATCTGGCTATGGGGAAATGATCATACCCCATGTCGATGATAAGTCTCTCGTTGGGACGTAACCCGACCCCGAGGTAGCAATAAACTTAGATCCGAAGGAATGTTACCTCCCTGGACCAATAGGAATCCGGCCATGGGGGGAAATGATCTGAACCCATGCCAATGACAAGTCTCCTGGTGGGACGTAACCCGACATCGAGGTAGCAATAAACTTGGCTCCGAGGGAATGTTACCTCCCCGGACCAATAGGAATCCGGCCATGGGGAAATGATCCGACCTCATGCCGATGATAAGTCTCTCGGTGGGACGTAACCCGACCCCGAGGTAGTAATAAACTTGGCTCCGAGGGAATGTTACTTCCCCGGACCAATAGAAATCCGGCCATGTAGGAGATTCTCCGACCCATACCGATGATAAGCCTATCAGTGAGACGTAACCTGAACCCGAGATAGTAAAACACTTGGCCTCAGTGGAACGAATCCAGCCCCGAGCGGGTGGAATAATTGATCTCGGCGGAACGAATCCGGCCCCAAGACGGTGGAATAATTGGTCTCAGTGGAATGAATCCGGCCCGAGCCGGTGGAATAATTAGTCTCGATGGAATGAATCCGGCTCCGAGCCAGTGGAATAATCGGTCTCAGCGAAAAGAATCCAGCACCGAGCTGGTAGAATAATTCATCTCTGCGGAATGCATCTGGCCCCGAGCTGCTGGAACAATCGATCTCAGCGGAACGAATCCTGCCTCGAGCTAGTAGAACAATTGGTTTCGGCGGAACGAATCCAGCCTCGAGCCGGTGGAACAAATAGCCTCGGCGGAACGAATTCGGACCGAGCTGATGGAGCAGATGAGACTTAATCGCGAGGGAAAAAACTTCAACCTCCGAGGCTCCGTGGATCCCGGTGTAGGCGTCATTTTTCCGGGCATCAGCAAAAAATAAAAAGTTGGAAATAAGACATTGTTAGTACATCAGAAGTGACTCAACACATACTCTACACAGACCCAGAAAGATAACAACTAGGGTACCCTGAGGCAGCGTCCTCTCTGGTGCCTCCCAAAACATAATTTTGAATCTTACAATTCAGCGTCCTGGATAGACGGGCTACGGATCGGTGAGCGGCCAAAGCCATGGGGGCAGAAACCTCCCCATGCTGAGCGACTCTGAAGTCTGCAAATGCTATGAGGGCAGAAACCTCACAATGCCATGCTTCTCCTGATCCGAGGCGGTTAGACAAATAACTCACGGGGGAAGAAACCTCACCGTGTTCGCCATCCCAAAGATTACAGGAGTTCAGTTAGACAGATAACTCACGAGGGAAGAAACCTCATCATTGTTCGCCATCCCAAAGTCACAAGGGTCATGGAGGGCATTCGGCCGTCCCCAGGCCATGTGCCCTGGTGGTACTCACGGGATTCAGCACCCGACTCATAGGGGAAGAAACCTCCGTGGGTCCAGTTTTCCCGAGCTACTCCTCAAAAATACGAGTCATAGGGTAGTAATGCTCCGGCGTCGAGGGTTTGATAATGACACCCGAGATTGGCATGCCACGAGGGGTTTGCGCTTTTCCTACATGTACTTCATCCCTTGATGTGTTCTGGATCCTCAAAGGTGAAAGGAGTCAGGTCGAAATACTTCCACCCGGGGATTTGATAATGACACCCAAGATTGGAGTGCCACGGGCTTGGTGCCCTTCCAACTACCGATCACCTCTTTGCTTTCAGCACATCCCAGAAATATTGAACATGGCTTTCACATTCAATTAATAAACAAGTAAAGTGGACAAGTTTTTAATTCAAATAATAAAGTCTTATTCATATTCAAGGGACCTACTGCCATTCTTACAACTCTTTGCAGGTCATTTCAAAAGAGGATTTTACAATAATATTTTGATTCTTGTCTTGTAGTCCGATCACATCTTCTAGTTTGAACTTGATTCTGAAACCGTGTTGATAGGATTCCCCAAAACTGAGCCTTCAAAAATCATTTCTGAACAAATCGGGGCCTGGTCGGGACCTTCTGTTATGACTCCTAGTGGCCCGCCCCATGGGCTTTTCTTATTTCCCCTCATTCGGGGCGACCACTTCATAATAAGCCGGCGGTACTCTTGGAAATCGATCTAGTGTCTCGGTCATATATGTTCACCTACCGATCCTTGAGCACTATCTTGGCCGTGAATCAGAGGACTTGGCAAGCCGAACAAATGCCGCACCTTTTCTTAGAGGAACTTGTTCATTTACGACCAGCGGCGTGCGGATGTCATCCATTTTTGACGTTACATTTCATTCTACGGCTCAGTCCCAATGGGTGATCGTTGGAACCTTTTTTACATTTCATTTTGTAACTTAATGAGGAGGCTATTGCTGCTCCAACTCCTTGGGCGTTCCATCCCCTGTCTTTACCACTATCGTCAACTTTTTTTCTTCTTGCGATCCTCTTCCCTTTTACACTATGACTATCTTTCGCCCGTTCCCATTCTCTTTCATCTAGTTTTTCCTTCATTTTCTCCCTCTACTATGTTGTTGAACCCTCCGACGAACCATGGTTCCCGTCTCCCGCCATCGTCTTACCACGCAAGTTGCTTTTTGCTATTTCCCCACAGACGACGCCAATTGTTGACAGATGATTTTTGTTCCAGGGGCAGTTTCAGGATAACGCTCCTGGGACAATTCTCCTCTAACCGTGAATTTGTTTGGTTATGAAAACCAAAGGAAAATTTGGCAAAAGACAGAATAAACACAAAATCGACAAGGGGTTTACGTGGTTCGGCGGAATAAATCCAACCTACGTCCATGGGAAAAAAGTAGAGTGTTGATTTTATTAACAAACCGAGCTCGGCCTAGTGTTTTTACAAGTAATGCTTTTTATGAGACTTATTTCCACAACCTATACAAATGAGACTACCATACCTTTATATACTAAGAGAAATACAATATTGTTCTCATGTTTTCATGACGTTAGCCATGTGAATCTCCAGCTGATTAACGGGCTCTCTGCCCTAACTGCCTCGCCGAAAGTGAGTCTGCTATTTGATTCTCTGTCACATCACTATGTTCTCTACACTACCACATTTCACCATTATGATGCCAGCCTGTAAAGATCTCTCATACGGTGGTACATGTCAGAGGGAAAAGTCTAAATAGTCTCGATCACACGTCGGGTGTTATGGGGACGGCCAGACAACGAGCCGTACTATGCCAACTATTTCCGATCTGACCTGAATTGTCTGAGCTCATTCTCACGACTCAAAAAGAAAGATACTGCCGAGCCGAGCTACCGAGCTAAAGTGGTCGGTCTTGGCTTTGATGTTGTCAGTTTCTGAAGTCTGCACCATGCTATGTCCTCTGATCGGCCAGATTCGAGGAACCGGGTTCGACCTCTATTCCTGGTCAAATAGTGACTTATACCTCCGGAACACTCGTCCTCCCAAAAGGAGAAGTTCCCTCTTTACCCTTACCGTACTGTTCAAATACGTCGTCACAAAAATCACCATCAACAATTATCATATAAATAAGGAAAATTCTATAAAACTAGCATTTTTTTATTTTGAAATATTAAAATTCGACTAAAAATCGCACTATTTTATCAATAAAATTCTATCTCTTTTAATTTCCTCATCTCAAAAACTTAAACTCCTAATTCTTCGTCTCAAACACATTTAAACCCATTTTCTTTACTAACCCGATTTCTTTCTCTCTCTTCATTTCAAAAACAAAATCAACAACTCTCAATACACTATATCTCTACAACAATACGTTATCAATATCAAAGTCAAGCATCATAATCCACAATCAAGGTTAGAATTTTTTTTTTGAATTACAATTCTACAGATATACAATCTGAAATCTACTAAGATATTCAATACATACAATTATCGCACACCCAGACATCTATGTCTACTAAGAGATGAGCCATAACTGGAAATATCTACTCACACTCAAATAATCGGGGAGAAATCTACTCTCAAATCTCAATTTTGGGATTGAAGACAAGACATAAAACACGTTTCCCAGTGAAGGGATCGAAAATATATTATAAGAAGAAAAAATTAGAACCATCGAACTGATCTAGAAATCAAACTTAGAAATTTTTTGTGATGATTTGTGATAAACAATCTTTTCAAATTTGAGACTTGTGTGATACTTGATCATCACAAAATGTCTCAAATTGAAGATACTTTGAGACACATTGACATCTCTAACTGCCTCAATTGAACAAACATGGTTTTAAATTTGAGACGTTTTGCGATACATGACTATCACAAAGTGTATCAAATTTAAGGCACTTTGAGACACATTGGCATTTTGTAATCATAATCATCAAGTTTTCTTCATTTTTATCTAGTATAATGTAAGACACTTCGAACACTAGGACGATGGGAAAAAATGAAGACATTCGTAAGGCAAAGACGTACCTAGTTTAACAATATAATGTACTCAGTGCAATGGATTAGGCCATAATAGTAAGATATGTACAATCCCTACCACAATGATAAATTTGCCGATAATGTGACGATTTGGAGTAATAAAATGTGATTTTTATGTTATTTAATATTATTTTGTATTATATTATAATTGTCTTGAAATAATTTGCAATAAGACCATGTCGTAAAGTGTCTTAACTTGAGAATTTTGATTATAGAACCGTATCACAAATCCTCTCAAATTTAAGACATTTTGAGACACATTATAATTTCAAATTGTCCCCATTATAATAGAATGCATGTTGTTTGAGATATTTTGTGATAAATGTAATCACATAACATGATGTGATCCTAGCTGCACCTAGTTCGGACCAGGCCACAGTCGATCCAATCCATGTACCAGTTGGACCAATTACAAGACACAGGGCTCAGAAGATCAAGGACGCTTTGGCAGGCCTGGCCCAACGCCATGTAGCTGAATTGAACAAGCATGTTCGAGACCTATTGGACTTCAAGGACGAGGATTCAAGAGTTATACACTTGACCCAAGTCATCGGGGATCAGCATGAATCGTTTTCAGTTAATTAGGCATATTTATTATTATTTGCATGTATGGAACCAACAGGGATTACCGTTTTTATTTATTATTTGGGTTAGTTTATTTTATTTAGTTATGGGTTCAAAATGGGCTAGAAATTAGGAATTATGGGCTTTTAGTTGATAATGGGTAGTTTAGGGCTATATTAGTCTTTTTAGCCCTCTTAGGGTTTGAGTATGTTACTATTTAAACTCAAAAATATCTCTTAATGAGGCACCTTAATTTTTGTGCGTGAATAGTGAATTTCTTTGAGATTAAGAAAATTTTATCATCGTTCAGTGATTGAAAAAAGACTTATCAAATGGTTGGCATCCTTTGTGGCGTCCTATTTGCTGGCAAAATTCATCTGAGGCTATCTCCAAGGGTTTTCAAGGACAGGTTCTTGGGGGTCTACGAGATCTTGGATCGGGTTTCGTCTTTTCGTATCCGGTTTCGTATCAATTGGTTATCAGAGCCAGATTTCAGGTCTGACTTTTTTTCATTCTTTCTGTTTCTTATTTATTATTATTATTTTTTCTTTCTGTCTCGCAGTCTTGTCTTCTTTACTGTTTGTCTTTGAAAAAAAAAACCACCTTCAATAAGACTTACCCCAGATCTGATTTGACATTGCGTGTCTCAGCCAACCAAACAAACAAATTGTCAATCCTCACGTCCATCAACGATTCAAGTCATAAACAGCATATACTTTGGGGCTTGGGCATTTTATTACTATTCTGGACATATTGCTGGTCTGTGAACAAAAACAAAAACAAAAAAAAAGAAAAAAGAACAGGTTCACGCCTGAAAAAAAACAAAAAAAAACAAAAACAAAAAAACAAAAAAAAACAAATTGATCTTGTTTATTTTATTTCTTTTTGCACTCTAGTTTTTAGGTTTCCTTGATCGAGTATCGTTGTTGCTCCTTGAGTCACGTCTTATAGTACTTGATACCCTTATTTCTTTGATTCATTGCGGATTTTGTTGACTTTTGGACTACACACTGATTATGCGATCCATTGTTGGTTAGCGTTCGACATTGAACGGAGGTAATTTTTCGAAAGAGAGTGTTTGAGAGAGAGTGAAACACGAGAGTTCGTGAGGTTTTCTTTGTTTAATTTATTTATTTTTTGTTATTACTAATTTGTTTGTTAAGTAAGATGGTAGAGAAAGATAGGGACGTTGATGGGAGGTTTAAAACCATGGAGCAGAATATGGCTGAGTTCCGAGAGATGTTTGGAACTATGAATGCGGCGATAGAGAGGTTGTCGAGGGAGGTACTAGTCTTCAATTATCTGGTGATCAGAAGGAGGTTGAGGGGCCACAACAATCTGGGCCGGAACAAACATAGCAACAACCACTTAGGGCACCTATACATGAGGTTGAGGTTGAGGCAGAGAATAATTTGGATGATATGAAGGAGTTGGATGAGTTCGAAGATGAGGAGGATAGGTATAGACCGCGAGATAGGCGGTATGAGAGGAGATATGACAGACGGGATAGGAGGTTTGATGAGCAGAGAGGTTTTCAGAAAGGAGATAGAAGGGCCTATGGGGGAGAAAATAGACGATTTGGTGACAGATTTGGTGATAGATATGGGATAGATACATATGATGAGCATAATTATGACTATCGGAGGGAGCCTGACAGGAGAGATCATGGTAGGAGAGATGCTATTGATGGTGACTTGGGCAGTATCAAGATGAAAATTCCATCTTTCCATGGCAGAAATGATCCAGAGGCGTACTTGGACTGGGAGAGAAAAATTGAACTGATCTTTAATTGTCGCAGGTATTCTGATGAGAAGAAAGTGAAGTTAGCTGCCATTGAGTTTACAGACTATGCGGTGATTTGGTGGGATCAGTTGGTAACTAATAGGAGGAGGAACCACGAGAGGCCAGTTGAGACTTGGGAGGAGTTAAAGGCTCTTATGCGTAAGAGGTTCATACCAAGCCACTATTACAGAGAGTTATATCAGAAGCTACAACATTTGTATCAGGGTTCGAAGAGTGTTGAGGACTATCATACAGAGATGGAGGTAGCAATGATTAGGGCGAATGTGGTGGAGGAGAGAGAAGCCACGATGGCTCGATTTTTAGGAGGGTTAAATAAGGAGATTGCGAGTGTAGTTGAGTTGCATCATTATGTGGAGTTGGAGGATATGCTACATATGGCGATCAAGGTAGAAAGACAGTTGAGGAAGAAATCTGCATCTAGATACACTGCACAGGGAACTTCTGCTTGGAGGGGGAAGTGGCCTAATAATGAGCGGAGAGATGAGGGTTTCAATAAGCCCAAGGCTGATGGTGGTAAGGGAAAAGAAGTGGAGGTAGGTAGGTTTAAGGTTAAGTCTGAAGTGGTAATTCCAAAATCCAAGGAGGTAAAGTGTTTTAAGTGTTTGGGTATGGGACATTATGCATCACAGTGCCCCAACAAGCGAACATTAATAATGAAGGATGATGGTAATATCGATTCCACAGATGAGGAGGTGGAAGATGAGATGCCTGCATTAGAGGATGCTAATGATGATGAGGGAGCAGCATACCCACTAGATAACCTGTCGCTTGTGTCTAGGAGAGCATTGACAGCACAGATAGTTGAGGAGGAGACCGAGCAGCAGAGAGAGAATATTTTTCATAGGGTGTAGCGTGAATGGGAAGTCATGTAGTATGATCGTAGATGGGGGTAGTTACACCAACGTGACTAGCACAGTATTGGTGGCGCGATTGAGATTGTCATGTTTGGCACATCCTAAGCCATATAGGCTACAATGGCTTAATGAATGTGGTGAGATCAGGGTGACCAAGCAGGTATTGTTGACTTTTACCATTGGACCTTACACGGATGAGGTGTTGTGTGATGTGGTACCAATGCAGGCAGGTCACATACTTTTGGGGAGGCCGTGGCAGTTCGATAGGAAGGTGATACATGATAGGTTTCGAAACAAATATTCTTTCCAACATAAGGTCAAACCCATTACATTATACCATTTGACACCAAAACAGGTCCATGATGATCAAGTCAAATTACAGTTGGAAAGGGAAAAACAGAGAGAGAGAAGCCGCATCCTTGGGGGGTAAGAGTGATAATAGTGAGAAAATGAGATCTAAACACGAGAGTGAGGGAAACACTGGGATTATAATTGAGAGTAAACCTAAGGGAAATGGGGCTGAGGGAGAGAGTGAGAAGAAATGGAGAGTGAAAAAGAGTTTTTATCTTGGTGAGGGAGAAGTGAGGAGAGCCTACAAAGCTAGCAAACTCATGTTGCTGCTAGTGTATAAAGACACAACACACTTTTCTTTACTTACTAACACTAACAATTCACTTCCTGTTTCTATTTCTTCTCTTTTGCAGGAATTTGAAGACGTACTCACAGAGGACATTCCTAATGGGCTTCCACCCATTCGAGGAATAGAACATCAGATTGATTTCGTGCCTGGAGCTGTCATTCCTAATAGACCCGCATATAGGAGTAATCCTGAGGAGACCAAAGAACTTCAGAGGCAGGTTGAAGAGCTGATGGAGAAGGGTTATGTACGAGAGAGTATGAGCCCGTGTGCAGTACCGGTGTTATTAGTGCCTAAGAAGGATGGGACGTGGCGTATGTGCGTGGATTGTCGTGCCATCAATAATATCACGGTAAAGTATCGACATCCCATTCCTAGGCTAGATGATATGTTAGATGAACTGCATGGATCTAGGATTTTCAGAAAAATTGACCTTAAGAGTGGATATCACCAGATTCGTATGAGGGAGGGTGACGAGTGGAAGACCGCTTTTAAAACTAAGTATGGGCTATATGAGTGGTTAGTAATGCCTTTTGGTTTAACAAACGCCCCTAGTACTTTTATGAGACTTATGAACCATGTGTTGCGTGCATGTATAGGGAAGTTTGTAGTGGTCTATTTTGATGATATATTAGTATACAGTAAATCTTTAGATGAACATGTAGGTCATTTGAAATTGTGTGCTTGATATTTTAAGAAAAGAAAAATTATTTGCTAATTATAAGAAATGCACATTTTGCATGGATAGAGTCGTTTTTCTTGGTTTTGTAGTGACTGCAGATGGCATAGAGATGGACGAAGAGAAAGTTAAAGCGATTAGGGATTGGCCAACACCTACTACAGTGTCTGAGGTTAGAAGCTTTCATGGTTTGGCGAGTTTCTACAGGCGTTTCGTGAAGGACTTCAGTAGCATAGCCGCACCATTGACTGAGGTAGTCAAGAAGACTGTTGGATTTCAGTGGGGTGAAGCTCAAGAGAATGCTTTCAGACTCTCAAGGAAAGGTTATGCAGTGCACCAGTCCTCGCACTACCTAATTTTGAGAGCACATTTGAGATAGAGTGTGACGCAAGTGGCATAGGTATTGGGGCGGTATTGATGCAAGAGAAAAGACCAATTGCGTACTTCAGTGAAAAGTTGAACGGGGCAGCTTTGAGGTATCCCACGTACGATAAGGAGTTGTATGCACTTGTTCGAGCACTGGAAAATTGGCAGCATTACCTATGGCCTAAAGAGTTCGTGATACACACAGATCATGAGAGTTTGAAACACCTTAAAGGGCAAGGAAAACTGAACAAAAGGCATGCTAAATGGATGGAGTTTGTAGAGACATTCCCGTACGTCATTCGCTACAAACAAGGTAAGGAAAATGTAGTTGCAGATGCCTTGTCACGCAGGTATGTCTTACTTACTTCTTTAAGTGCTAAAATGTTAGGTTTTGAATTTATTAAAGAGCTTTATGCATGTGATGTGGATTTTTGTGATATATACTGCATGTATTAAATCTGCATTTAGTAAATTCTACCAGCATGAGGGATTTCTGTTTAGAGAAAATAAGTTGTGCATTCCTTCTTGTAGTATGCGTGAGCTATTAGTGAGAGAGGCTCATGGAGGTGGACTAATGGGACATTTTGGAATTAGTAAGACCCTAGAAACCTTAAAGGAGCATTTTTACTGGCCTAAGATGAAACGCGATGTAGAGCGAATTTGTGATCGGTGTCTCACTTGTAGAAAGGCCAAATCTAGGGTGAAGCCTCATGGATTATATACTCCATTACCTGTACCTAGTGAACCATGGGTAGATATTTCGATGGATTTTGTGTTGGGTTTACCTAGGACTAAACGAGGTAAGGATTCCATTTTTGTAGTGGTTGATAGATTTAGCAAGATGGCACATTTCATTGCATGCCATAAAACTGATGATGCCACTAATATATCAGACTTATTCTTTAGAGAGGTAGTACGACTACATGGGATTCCTAGGAGTATAGTTTCTGATAGAGATGTCAAGTTCTTGAGTCATTTCTGGAAGGTTTTGTGGGGTAAGCTAGGGACTAAATTACTTTATTCTACTACGTGTCATCCTCAAACAGATGGACAGACAGAGGTGGTCAATAGGACTTGACTCAATTGCTTCGGACCATAGTCACTAAGAATTTAAAATCATGGGAAGAGTGTTTGCCATTTATAGAGTTTGCATACAATAGGTGCATTCATTCTTCTACTTCATATTCACCTTTTGAAATTGTATATGGATTTAACCCACTAACACCATTGGATTTATTGCCTTTGCCTGTTGAGGAAAGAGTAGGTTTAGATGGGAAAAAGAAAGCAGAATTGGTGAAACAAATACATGAGAAAGCACGTGAACACATATTACGGAAAAATGAGCAGTACGCTTCTCATGCGAATAAAGGCCGTAAACGCGTGGTGTTTGAGCCTGGTGATTGGGTTTGGTTACACATGCGTAAGGAAAGGTTTCCGGCTCAACGAAGATCCAAGCTTCAACCTCGAGGAGATGGTCCTTTTCAAGTCATCGAAAGGATCAATGATAATGCATATAAGCTTGATCTGCCTGGTGAGTATAATGTTTCTGCTTCATTTAATGTTTCTGATTTGTCCCCTTTTGATGCAGGTGTCGATTCGAGGTCGAATCCTTTTCAAGAGGAGGGGATGATGTGATCCTAGCTGCACCTGGTTCGGTCCAGCCCACAGTCGATCCAATCCATGTACCAGTTGGACCAATTACAAGACACAGGGCTCGGAAGATCAAGGACGCTTGGCAGGCCTGGCCCAACGCCATGTAGCTGAATTGAACAAGCATGTTCGAGACCTATTGGACTTCAAGGACGAGGATTCAAGAGTTATACACTTGACCCAAGTCATCGGGGAGCAGCATGAATGTTTTCAGTTAATTAGGCATATTTATTATTTATTTGCATGTATGGAACCAACGGGGATTACCGTTTTTATTTATTTTTGGGTTAGTTTATTTTATTTAGTTATGGGTTCAAAATGGGCTAGAAATTAGGAATTATGGGCTTTTAGTTGATAATGGGTAGTTTAGGGCTATATTAGTCTTTTAGCTCTCTTAGGGTTTGAGTATGTTACTATTTAAACTCAAAAATATCTCTTAATGAGGCACCCTAATTTTTGTGCGTGAATAGTGAATTCTTTGAGATTAAGAAATTTTATCATCGTTCAGTGATTGAACAAAGACTTATCAAAGGGTTGGCATCCTTTTGGCGTCCTATTTGCTGGCAAAATTCGTCTGAGGCTATCTCCAAGGGTTTTCAAGGACATGTTTTTGGGGGTCTCGGGATCTTGGATCGGGTTCGTCTTTTCGGGTTGGCACAAAAGGATGCCAACCCTTTGATAAGTCTTGTTCAATCACTGAACGATGATAAAATTTTCTTAATCAAAGAAATTCACTATTCACACACAAAAATTAGGGTGCCTCATTAAGAGATATTTTTGAGTTTAAATAGTAACATACTCAAACCCTAAGAGAGCTAAAAAGACTAATATAGCCCTAAACTACCCATTATCAACTAAAAGCCCATAATTCCTAATTTCTAGCCCATTTTGAACCCATAACTAAATAAAATAAACTAACCCAAATAATAAATAAAAACGGTAATTCCCGTTGGTTCCATACATGCAAATAAATAATAAATATGCCTAATTAACTGAAAACGATTCATGCTGCTCCCCGATGACTTGGGTCAAGTGTATAACTCTTGAATCCTCGTCCTTGAAGTCCAATAGGTCTCGAACATGCTTGTTCAATTCAGCGACATGACGTTGGGCCAGGCCTGCCAAAGCGTCCTTGATCTTCCGAGCCCTGTGTCTTGTAATTGGTCCAACTGGTACATGGATTGGATCGACTGTGGGCTGGACCGAACCAGGTGCAGCTAGGATCACATCATCCCCTCCCTCTTGAAAAGGATTCGACCTCGAATCGACATCTGCATTAAAATGGGACAAATCAGAAACATTAAATGAAGGAGAAACATTATACTCACCAGGCAGATCAAGCTTATATGCATTATCATTGATCCTTTCGATGACTTGAAAAGGACCATCTCCTCGAGGTTGAAGCTTGGATCTTCGTTGAGCCGGAAACCGTTCCTTACGCATGTGTAACCAAACCCAATCACCAGGCTCAAACACCACGCGTTTACGGCCTTTATTAGCATGAGAAGCGTACTGCTCATTTTTCCGTAATATGTGTTCACGTGCTTTCTCATGTATTTGTTTCACCAATTCTGCTTTCTTTTTCCCATCTAAACCTACTCTTTCCTCAACAGGCAAAGCAATAAATCCAATGGTGTTAGTGGGTTAAATCCATATACAATTTCAAAAGGTGAATATGAAGTAGAAGAATGAATGCACCTATTGTATGCAAACTCTATAAATGGCAAACACTCTTCCCATGATTTTAAATTCTTAGTGACTATGGTCCGAAGCAATTGAGTCAAAGTCCTATTGACCACCTCTGTCTCCATCTGTTTGAGGATGACACGTAGTAGAATAAAGTAATTTAGTCCCTAGTTTACCCCACAAACCTTCCAGAAATGACTCAAGAACTTGACATCTCTATCAGAAACTATACTCCTAGGAATCCCATGTAGTCGTACTACCTCTCTAAAGAATAAGTCGGATATATTAGTGGCATCATCAGTTTTATGGCATGCAATGAAATGTGCCATCTTGCTAAATCTATCAACCACTACAAAAATAGAATCCTTACCTCGCTTAGTCCTAGGTAAACCCAACACAAAATCCATCGAAATATCTACCCATGGTTCACTAGGTACAGGTAATGGAGTATATAATCCATGAGGCTTCACCCTAGATTTGGCCTTTCTACAAGTGAGACACCGATCACAAATTCGCTCTACATCGCGTTTCATCTTAGGCCAGTAAAAATGCTCCTTTAAGGTTTCTAGGGTCTTACTAATTCCAAAATGTCCCATTAGTCCACCTCCATGAGCCTCTCTCACTAATAGCTCACGCATACTACAAGAAGGAATGCACAACTTATTTTCTCTAAACAGAAATCCCTCATGCTGGTAGAATTTACTAAATGCAGATTTAATACATGCAGTATATATATCACAAAAATCCACGTCACATGCATAAAGCTCTTTAATAAATTCAAAACCTAACATTTTAGCACTTAAAGAAGTAAGTAAGACATACCTGCGTGACAAGGCATCTGCAACTACATTTTCCTTACCTTGTTTGTAGCGAATGACGTACGGGAATGTCTCTACAAACTCCATCCATTTAGCATGCCTTTGTTCAGTTTTCCTTGCCCTTTAAGGTGTTTCAAACTCTCATGATCTGTGTGTATCACGAACTCTTTAGGCCATAGGTAATGCTGCCAATTTCCAGTGCTCGAACAAGTGCATACAACTCCTTATCGTACGTGGGATACCTCAAAGCTGCCCCGTTCAACTTTTCACTGAAGTACGCAATTGTCTTTTCTCTTGCATCAATACCGCCCCAATACCTATGCCACTTGCGTCACACTCTATCTCAAATGTGCTCTCAAAATTAGGTAGTGCGAGGACTGGTGCACTGCATAACCTTTCCTTGAGAGTCTGAAAAGCATTCTCTTGAGCTTCACTCCACTGAAATCCAACAGTCTTCTTGACTACCTCAGTCAATGGTGCGGCTATGCTACTGAAGTCCTTCATGAAACTCCTGTAGAAACTCGCCAAACCATGAAAGCTTCTAACCTCAGACACTGTAGTAGGTGTTGGCCAATCCCTAATCGCTTTAACTTTCTCTTCGTCCATCTCTATGCCATCTGCAGTCACTACAAAACCAAGAAAAACGACTCTATCCATGCAAAATGTGCATTTCTTATAATTAGCAAATAATTTTCTTTTCTTAAAATATCAAGCACACATTTCAAATGACCTACATGTTCATCTAAAGATTTACTGTATACTAATATATCATCAAAATATACCACTACAAACTTCCTTATACATGCACGCAACACATGGTTCATAAGTCTCATAAAAGTACTAGGGGCGTTTGTTAAACCAAAAGGCATTACTAACCACTCATATAGCCCAAACTTAGTTTTAAAAGCTGTCTTCCACTCGTCACCCTCCCTCATACGAATCTGGTGATATCCACTATTAAGGTCAATTTTACTGAAAATCTAGATCCATGCAGTTCATCTAACATATCATCTAGCCTAGGAATGAGATGTCGATACTTTACCGTGATATTATTGATGGCACGACAATCCACGCACATACGCCACGTCTCATCCTTCTTAGGCACTAATAATAACACGGTACTGCACACATGCTCACACTCTCTCGTACATAACCCTTCTCCATCAGCTCTTCAACCTGCCTCTGAAGTTCTTTGGTCTCCTCAGGATTACTCCTATATGCGGGTCTATTAGGAATGACAGCTCCAGGCACGAAATCAATCTGATGTTCTATTCCTTGAATGAGTGGAAGCCCATGAGTACGTCTTCAAATTCCTGCAAAAGAGAAGAAATAGAAACAGTAAGTGAATTGTTAGTGTTAGTAAGTAAAGAAAAGTGTGTTGTGTCTTTATACACTAGCAGCCACATGAGTTTGCTAGCTTTGTAGGCTCTCCTCACTTCTCCCTCACCAAGATAAAAACTCTTTTTCACTCTCTCTTTCTTCTCACTCTCTCCCTCAGCCCCATTTCCCTTAGGTTTACTCTCAATTATAATCCCAGTGTTTCCCCCACTCTCGTGTTTAGATCTCATTTTCTCACTATTATCACTCTTACCCCCCAAGGATGCGGCTTTTCTCTCTCTCTCTCTTTCTCCCTTTCCAACTGTAATTTGACTTGATCATCATGGACCTGTTTTGGTGTCAAATGGTATAATGTAATGGGTTTGCCCTTATGATGGAAAGAATATTTGTTTCGAAACCCATCATGTATCACCTTCCTATCGAACTGCCACGGCCTCCCCAAAAGTATGTGACCTGCCTGCATTGGTACCACATCACACAACACCTCATCCGTGTAAGGTCCAATGGTAAAAGTCAACAATACCTGCTTGGTCACCCTGATCTCACCACACTCATTAAGCCATTGTAGCCTATATGGCTTAGGATGTGCCAAACATGACAATCCCAATCGCGCCACCAATGCTGTGCTAGCCACGTTGGTGCAACTACCCCCATCTACGATCATACTACATGACTTCCCATTCACGCTACACCTAGTATGAAAAATATTCTCTCTCTGCTGCTCGGTCTCCTCCTCAACTATCTGTGTTGTCAATGCTCTCCTAGACACAAGCGACAGGTTATCTAGTGGGTATGCTGCTCCCTCATCATCATTAGCATCCTCTAATGTAGGCATCTCATCTTCCACCTCCTCATCTGTGGAATCGATATTACCATCATCCTTCATTATTAATGTTCGCTTGTTGGGGCACTGTGATGCATAATGTCCCATACCCAAACACTTAAAACACTTTACCTCCTTGGATTTTGGAATTACCACTTCAGACTTAACCTTAAACCTACCTACCTCCACTTCTTTTCCCTTACCACCATCAGCCTTGGGCTTATTGAAACCCTCATCTCTCCGCTCATTATTAGGCCACTTCCCCCTCCAAGCAGAAGTTCCTTGTGCAGTGTATCTAGATGCAGATTTCTTCCTCAACTGTCTTTCTACCTTGATCGCCATATGTAGCATATCCTCCAACTCCACAAAATGATGCAACTCAACTACACTCGCAATCTCCTTATTTAACCCTCCTAAAAATCGAGCCATCATGGCTTCTCTATCCTCCACCACATTCGCCCTAATCATTGCTACCTCCATCTCTGTATGATAGTCCTCAACACTCTTCGAACCCTGATACAAATGTTGTAGCTTCCGATATAACTCTCTCTCAAACACTCTCTTTCGAAAAATTACCTCCGTTCAATGTCGAACGCTAACCAACAATGGATCGCACAATCCGTGTGTAGTCCAAAAGTCAACAAAATCCACAATGAATCAAAAGAATAAGGGTATCAAGTACTATAAGACGTGACTCAATGAGCAACAACGATACTCGACCAAGGAAACCTAAAAATTAGAGTGCAAAAAGAAATAAAATAAACAAGATAAATTTTTTTTTTGTTTTTGTTTTTTTAATTTTTTTTAATTTTTTTTCTCTTTCACGCCAATCAAGTATTAATGATCAACAACTTTCAAGGTTCAACATGAACAGGCGTGAAATTGATATCTCTTTTTCCTTTTTTTTTTTTTTTCAAAGACAAACAGTAAAGAAGACAAGAGTGGATATAGCCCAAAGCTAGCAAACTCATGTTGCTGGATAGATCTCATAACATCTCAAATTTAAGACACTTTTAAACACATTGGCATCTCAAAGTGCCTTAAATTATAACATAACGTATATTCTTCAATAAAAATCATGTTTTTAAATTCTGCATAAAAGTTAAGATATACAATGAAATTATAACTCATATTATTCCTAAAGAATTTGACAGTATTTGCATCAAAACTAAGAGAAATATGTAACATCCCATATAAAATATATATATCATCGTGTAATTGCATAATCTTGTTAGATAACGCATTGTGCAAAATATGACCGATGAATGAATAGTCTACATCTATGAATTTCCCAATATAGACTCTACACAAAATTCAACTTGAGCCACAATTATTTTAGTTTTAATCAACTATAAGACATTAACATCCTGATCGTCGTCGTTCATTTGACTCGAAAATGTACGTCTTGAGGTAATATTATGTCCCATGGCTAGGGTTCAGCATCTAACATGTCTAAAAACTATAACCATATAAATTATTAATACAAATATAAAAAAATATATTACTTAACTACATTAAAAAAAATCAAATTAGAGTCCATTCACAATAATTTGCGATACAGTTTGAGAGGTTTGCAATGGAATAGTATCGTAAACTTTAAAGAATACAATAATTTTCGATACGTATGTATCATAAAATGATTGTCTATAAACCATCATTGAAAAAACCAATATCGCAAAAACTATAACTTTTTAACACATCAAATCCCCATTGTAAATTTATTCTCTATAATTTGAAGTAATTTGACATACTCAATAAAAAAAAATTAACTAATTATCTAGCTAAATCTATCATTATTCTCAAATTTTTTTTTTTAAAAAAAAAAAAATCATATTTGTGAACAAAGCTTTGTTTGTAGTTGAAGTTGTGACGGTGCTGTCGAATGGAGTCACTGTTGATGGAAGCATTTAGGTTTCAGCTGATTCGACCTCTGAGATTTTTTATTTATTTTTGAAATCAATGGAAACTTCGTCACAAAAAAAGACTGAGGTCGATAGGGGTATTACTATTAATTTAATTTAGAAGGCACCCACGGAATTTAAAGAACCTAAAAGAGCATGAGTCATATATTCCGCAGAACATCGTTCTTGCCAAGGTTGTATGTCTTTTTTCAACCTACTCAAGTATATCTTGCATTTATCCATTCCGGGCATAAACGGAGCAGGAGCAGGTAAAATTCCCGACTATCACAGACTCTTATAAGAAACGTACTTCCTGAATTCGAACCTAAGACCTGCAGGTCAGATTCTGAATCCTACAACTCCAAGCCACCCTCATTGAGGATGATCTATGAAATGCTTTAAGAGGACTTTCGACAAAGAGATAAGAGAGATTGTGAGAAACAGAGAGATTTTTGATTTTTTTTAGATTGGAGATGGGAAAACAGTGAGAGGGATAATTTTATCCAAATATTAAATGTTTGCCTAATTTTGGAAAAAAACAAAGTTTGCCCCCAAATTTTGATATTAGAAAATTAAAAAAATACACTTTTTATAATTTTCCTATTAAAAAAACCCCTAAGCCTAACATTCCCCACATTAACCAACGTAGTTGGGCCTGAGAGACAAAAGTAGAAAAGAACCGAGGAGAAGTCTCTCATCACAGAGAGAATAAAGAAGAGATCAGACCGCCAACCAATCCGTTTCAGTTGTTAAGGTCAAAAGACAAAAGCCAGTATAATAAATATCAAATAGGCCCACAAATCAAACCAAATTCCCAAATTCTCCCACTTCCAAACCAACGAATACGAATATATTTTATCTGTACGAAAGTCAGTTTCCCTTCGATACGGCCCCTCTTTTTTGGTCCCATTCTTGTCCCTTATTAACCCCCCACCCCAAAAAATATAGCCCCCTGCAGAATTGACTAATTAAATAAAACCCCCCCACAGGCGAGCAATGTTGTTAACCTTATTAAATCCGAACACGACGAAACCCCGAGTCCGATAATGGAAGTTTCCGATTCGATTCGTTCGCCTCTGGGGATCGATCTAAACGAGATCCCGTCCACGTCGTCGGCCGATACGCAACAACCTGATTCCTCCTTGTGCGGGGCGTGCGGGAGGCCGGAAGCGGAGGGAGACGTGGTGGTCTGCGACGCATGCGACCGAGGGTTTCACTTGGACTGCTCTGGAATGTGCTGGCAGTCCGATCATTTGCTTGAGTGGGTTTGTGCTGACTGTGTCGAAAACGGAGCCAAAAGTAAACTCTGGCCTTTAGGCCGGAAAAATCGGATTTTGGATATTAATTCCTCCCCGCCTAGTGATGTTGACGGGGACGCCGCCGCCGACGTGCTCAATTTCAGGTACCTTTTTTTTTAAAAAAAAAAAATTATTTTGGGCGACGGTGGATTTAATTTAAGTAGCAAGTGATAGTATTTTAGTTTCAAAATAGTTTGAGTAAGTTCTTGTTAGGGTTAAGACTGGATAATGATCTTTTAGTCATCTGAGCTCTAGTTTTTAAATGTCTTTTGCCACTTGTACATTGTATTTGTAGCCCAATAGCCCATGTTTGGTTAAGAGTATGATTTTGTGTTTGTTAAGGTGAAATCTAAATGTGGGAGAGGATCTTGGACATTGCATGCAAGTATCTATTGGATTTGCTTAAGCTAGCTGAAAATGTAGTTACTTTTGAGTTTTGTGAACATTGTTTGCATTTAGGTGTCGAACATAAACTTTTAAGTGATAGTTGGTTTATTAGCTTTTTGTTTAGACTTGGGAATTAATTTTGAGCTAAAAATTTCGTATCTAGGATGGTTGTTTGCGCACTTAGGGGCTGCTTCTTTTTTGTTATGGAGTATGAATATCACTTGTTATCAAACATCCAAATAATCTTTAGGTTATCCCTTAGGGTAAACTAAAGATTATTTGGATGTATGATAACAAGTGATAGGTTATCCCTTAGGGTAAACTTTCTTTACTACAAATATCATCTAAAGTATGTCTGAATTTTCAAAGAGTTGCTTAAACTTTATTTCTCAAAATACTCATATACTCTTCATCTATTTTCTAGTTTTTTAAACCAAATTTTTTTGACTTATTATTGCATATTTTTATTTTAGTTATTTTTGTAAATAAAAAAAGCTCGTACATTGTATTTAATATTTAAAGAAACTTTATTTATGTATTTATGTGCCATTTAACTTGTAGAATTTTATAACATTAAAAATAGTAGTATATGTCATACCGGCTTTATGATGTTTCTGTTTATAAAAGCAAACAACTTAAGACTTATAATTAAATGTTAAAAAAAGGAAAACAAACATATTTTCAAAACATTTGCGTTCTATCCTATTTGTGGCGTCGAGCAGTATTGTTAAAGGCTGGCACAATAAGGCGCAAAAGGTCCTAAGGCCTAGGTGCGTGCCTCAAGACGCAAT